>CP090031.1:4200000-4496268 GCA_023101225.1 Fusarium solani-melongenae
CAGGGCCCGATATCGAAGGCCTTCATTCTTTCAAAGGTTCTCTGATACACTCCGCAGACTGGGACCGTAAGTGCCCCTCGCCAGAGTGAACTTCATGTCCAAAACACAACGTCGCTAAACAACCCGAGAAGACTCTGTTGACTACGCCAACAAGCATGTTGCTGTGCTTGGCAATGGATCCTCGGCCATCCAGATCATCCCACAAGTCCAGAAAGGCGAGAGAATCCTCAACCGGGAGCTATCATGTGCCCTTTGCCTTGCTAACTGTTCTTATCCAGTCGCTACAAAAGTCGAGTGCTTCATGAGGGGCACAACTTGGATCTCAGCCCCCATGCCGCGCGTTCCTGTTGAATTGACTTCTGAAAAGGAGGGGGAGTTCACCCAGGACAAGGAGGCTGTTCATCCATCCATTGGACAGTACTTCTATACTGCTCAGGAAATTCAGAAGCTGGCCAGTGATCCCCAGTATTTACTCAACTATCGCAAGAAAATCGAGTATGCCATCAATGAGGGGTTTGCTATCTTTTACAAAGACAGCGAAGCGTCTGAGATGGCACGCAAGTACATGGTAGCTGAGATGAAGAGGAGGCTTAAGAACGACCCTGTCCTAACTCAGAAACTCATCCCGTCTTGGCCAGTCGGTTGCAGGTGTGCTATTCCCACCTAGTCGAATTATCACTGTGAAACACTGCTCACACCTTCTCAGGCGGCTTACCCCTGGAGACGGATACCTTGAGGCGCTTATCGAGCCCAACGTACAATGCCATTTTTCGGAAATCACCTCGGTTACGGGTACAGGACTCGTCACTCGAGACGGCGCGTCCTACGAGGTAGATGTCATTATCTGTGCAACTGGATACGACATGGCATGGACCCCTCATTTCCCTCTCATTGGCAGAAACGGCATCAGCATCCAGAATGCCTGGAACCCTGAACCAAAGTGCTACTTGGGAATAGGAGCCCCCGGCTTTCCGAATTACTTTGTCATAAACGGCCCTCGTGGAAACCTGGCTAATGGCACCGTTCTCCCGTGTTTCGAAACAGAACTTGACTATGTGGTCCACGCTGTCAAAAAGATGCAGAGCGACCGCATCAAAACACTGGATGTACGGGAGAAGGTCGTTGACCAGCTCAACGAGTACATTGATGCCTGGCATGAGACGAGTGTTTTCTCTGCTCCGTGTCGCAGCTGGTACAAAGACAATACCGTCAACGGAAAAGTTCGCGTGTGGGGAGGATCAGTGAGTGATAATGCCCCTGGGAAAATGACACTATACATTAATGCTAACAATTGTCTTAGTCGGTGCACTTCCTCAAGACTTTGAAGGATCCAAGGTGGGAACACTATGATATTGATTACCTAGATAGTAATCCATGGACGTTTCTCGGGAATGGTAGGATCAAGGCCGAGTATGACCATAGCTTTGAAGGCCTGACGCCGTACTTGCGCAATTCTGACAGTCCATGGACAATTGAATGAGGGAAATGTTTAAGACATGTGATAAGGATAATATGTAACGGGGTGGGCTGGCGCGTGGGCTGGAGTTAGCGTTGCGTTGCCTGTCGGCGTACCAAGTGTACCACAACAGCGAGGTTGCTACGAAAGTATCAATTTTATAGGGTTGCTTTTTTCCACTTCTTATGTATCCCTCCACTACTCTTTGCGATTGGTCTTTAACGCCAAGATACTCGCTGCTATCACATAGAGAAGATACATCGCTACCGTAAGAATAGCGCCCACAGGGTGAGTCCTGCTTTTGGCCCCGGCAAACACCTTATAAATATGCGGCGTGTACGTATACATGGGCCAATAGAGTGTCAGTGAGACATACACCCCAAGAGAGGAAAGATGGGCGAGGCGAAGTATGGCGCTTCTCACCCAGTTCCAACGCGGCTTTAAGGTGATGTCGTCGGCATACATCCCCATCAAGATGTTGAGGTGGCACATGATGGGATGATAGACTAGTAGATACGCCAGTGGCTTGTTATCTTGAAACCAAAAGTTTGCCACGGGTCGCTCCGGCAAGTGAACTGCGCGTTCGGTGTTGTTGTCGATTATAGTCTCAAGGAATGTCCCCGCAAGGAGCCAAAAGGACGCGTAAGCCATCGTAACGCAATTGCCCATCCAGAAACTGTCCAAGTAGTAATCAAATTTGGTAAGATGATAGATACTCTGGTCTCCCTCTCGAAAACCCTCTTGGATTGCTTGGGGCCTGACTCTGATGGGCGATTCGCTTGTTTGTGCGGTGGATATTCGTCCCCCCTCACAAGCCCAGCCCCTGGAGTGGGATTCCAAGCTGTGGCGAGCCAGGGTGAGGGATGATGTTCTTGTCAGAGGTAGAGGCCAAGAGAGAGTACGCTGTCGTTGCATTCCCCGGGAAAGATGCCCAGCAAAAGAACGTACAACCATGACTACCGGCCCTAAGAGGAGCAGTACCGGTAATGTCTGGCCAAAGGACCACTCATTTGCTTCTTGAACGACATTCTCTTGTTTGGAAGACATCCTCGCTCCCATAACGCGAATCGTGCCCCAAAGCAAAAGGCCGAAAAGCCAAGAAAGCTGTTGTCGGGTTAGCAGATGGAAACCGCCGACATTTAATCAGTGTTTGCTAACCTCTGCAATTGATGATGCGAACAGATCGATGTGAATGCGAAAGACGAGAAACCATGCAAGGGCAGGTCTTACAACCAGATATTTCCAGGCATCTTGCCGCAAGCCCGCCCACTTGGTCCCGTCGGGCCTCGCCACGTAGCTTGCCAACTTGGTAATGAATCGCCCAGAGAGCGTAGCGATGGGTTCTCTTACACGCCGAGTCAGTGCTCCAGATAAGGAAGGCACTAGCTTTAGAAGTCGAAAGATGAACCCAAGTGCTAGAAAAATCAGAGATATGACCATGCCTTGGAAAGTAGCAGTCTCGCCGATGCTGTAGCGTATGTGATACGGCGGGAGCTGGCCCTTGTCCTCTGGTGGCCACCACCAGGCTGTTTCGTTGGCCCGGCATTCTGATTGACTGCAAATATCTTTCCAGACCCGGTCGTTTAGGCCAAACGCCAGCTCAAAGTCGAAGGAACAAATGGCAGGTGAGCCTGGATAGACGGTCGGGGTATCATCGCGCCAGCGAATCAGGGGATCTCCCCAGTCAAAGAAGCCGACCGGAATTGTGGCTACCATGAGCATCACAAGGAATAAGAGCGAGAGAAAGATGCGGATGTGCCTCTCCCATACCCTCTCATGGAAGTGGGACGTTGCAACGAGTCCCGATAGATGGGTGATGCTTGAGAACCAAGCGAGGTAGACCAAGATTCTCCAGTGGAATGCGTCAATCCCACAAGGAAGTGCAATGAACCCGGTGATTAGGACACATATACCCGTGAGCAACTGGATATCGGCCATATTGGTGATGGACTAGACGGCAGTCAGTAAGATTTCGAATGTCTGCCACTAAACTGTCTTTGACATACTGAGGTAAAACACCTTTCGATAGAGTCTTGAACTAGAGAACAATCACGACGTTGTTTTCTCTTTGACTGACCCATTAAATCCCGTACTTGGGAAAGAAACAAGTTGTCAATGGAGTTGATTGTGCATGGGCGGTATGTCTGTCGTGATGGCCAGCCGTTTGGCCCCGCACTAAATGAGAAACGGGCAACCTCCGTTGGCGGCACATGACCGATCTCATCAAAGCAGACTAGGTAGTATACCAAGAGCAGGAGAAAAGCGAGATATGCGTTTCCGACGAATCCGATGACGACCTGAAAAGCTCTCTAAGTTATCGGTAGGCAATCGGACAGAGCATGTACAAACCCCAATGCCGGATATGTCGTTATCCGCTTCCAGAAAGCCAGCTGAAGGCTGCTGACAGTCAAATGAACGGCACTGCCCCATTATTAGTAAGCATTGGCGACGGGCCGAAAGATCTCTAATGGGGTTGCGAGGTCTTGATAGGTGACGCAGCCGGGTGATGCTGAGTTTTTACAAGTCAGCCTTGGAGTTCTTACGCGTAATGTAAAGGCCACGATCTATTATGCCGATCTAGATCGGACTAGTCATAGCTTAAAGATCGGCTACCCCAGTGCCAGGTATAAGACAGACGCGTCATGAATAGAGGGAGGTAGATGTATCGGCTATGTAAAATCTAAGGCTGAGTTTCGGATGTTTTACTCTTTATAGTATGTACCAACCTTATTGTCTTGGCCTGGAACCTATCATAAGGCATTTATGTTAAGGTTAAAACAACTTTGGCTGATCAAAGCTGAATGCCCGGAGGTACAGTGACACAAAACCCAGCCACGCGTCAGCCTCGGCAAGATTTCGGTCATTTCATCTACAAATCTGACATATGGAATGTGAATGCAGCTAAGGCCCGAGAAGAGGACGCCATGGACCAAAAGAGGCAATTCCCTGCGCTCCTAGGGAAAGATCCAAGGTCGCCTATCTGGGGATATATAGGATAAATAGGGAACAGGCCCAGCACTCCTCACTCACACACCGACCTTATACTCACATCCACCAATTGTTAAACCAATTCCAACGTCCCAAAAGCCTCGATAACACCCATAGAGACACCCGGCATGAAGCTCGCAATTCCACTCGTCTACATGGCTTCGGCAGCCAGTGCAATTCTGGACTGCTGTCCTAGGTGTCAACATTGCTGCCCCTACAAGCTGTTTGATTCTGCGAAACGTGAGTTACAGAATCAAATCAATCACACAAATATATGACACTGACTCATCGAAACACTAGAATTCTCATTGGAACAGATGCTTGGCTTCACTCTTTGTCTCTCGAACCGCGGAGTGTGCTCTGAAAACAGCACGCAGGGTGTGCTCGATGCCTTCAAAGAGAGTTCTACCCTGTATGAAGATACAGTGGATACCGAAACAGCTGATGCTGTAGCGGTCTGTATTCTAGAGGCGGAGGGGACTAAGATTATGGGAGATGCTTGTAGAGCTTGAGTGAAGGTCTGGATTTGTAATGGTAGCCCGAGTTTCCGATGTTGGGAATAAGTCATTGTTTACCGAGCAATGACAGATAGTCTCTAATCACATTAGATCTACCGAGGTTAATGCTTGCATGTTTAAATATGATAATCCTAATAAACAGTATCCTCTCTCGCCTCCATGTCCCTGTCCTTTTTTTTCTTCCCTTTTTAATTTAATATTCTTTAATTAGGTCCTTTAATATCATAGATATCTTGATTCTTCTAAAATCTTACTATCTTAGAATACATTAACTATTTCTTAGTCACTATATCTTCGAGACCAGGGCGTGAGTAGGTGATCATCTAATACTTATGTCCTCTTTCAGTCTTTTCTTAACTCATTGACTAGTTCTCCATCCTTGCTCAGCGCGGGGCAAATAACCCCACTTTGTTTGGCTCTGTTTCGATGCTTACTCCACGTCAAGCCTATCCAATATGGGGAGTGCTTTTTTCGCAGGTGAACGTATGGGGATCCGAGTCCAAACGAGCGACGGTTAGTAAATTCTCCTACAATTAGACACATAACAACTCTGTGCGTATTAATAGGTTAACAAGTAGATAATTCGGGCTGTCACCCGGCGACCATTGACTTTGCTCATAGTCGCGATCCATACCTCCCAAAGTCTTTAGCTTCCTCACCATACCTTAGCAGACCATGTCTCTAAGGGACGAGGGCTAATATTATATAAGGAAGGAGAGTGAGGGCACCGTTACTCTGAGGGCAGGGTCCGCATCCGTCACGAACAGCTTCTCGGGAAGTGTAATATGGCTAGCGTCTAAAACCAAGACCACGACGTAGGCAGGCGTGTCTGAACCCAAGGTGGCAGCCATGGGAGGGATGAGACACGGGATGCTGGCTTGCGTCAATCAGTTTAAAGTATTAGTCTATCAACCGCTTCGAAAACTCACTGTCGAAAGTCCTCGTTAACAGTGCAAATTGAATACCTCTGCCAAATTTGAGGTGAATATACCGAGAGTGTAAATCACATGGCCGTTAAAGGGGAACTCCAATGTCTCCCCACATTGTGCGGTGTTGCAAGATCCCCCACGATGCCCCACGCCTTCGGTGGTAGATAACCAATGACCGACGTCCTTCAAGTACCAACCTTGATCTTCACAAGGTCCAGCGGCCTTCTTTGATCATTACTACTAGGAAACACGCATCCGCATCCTCTTCCCATTACCCTAGCTATTCTGGTAAATAATGTCTCTCATTAACCCGTTCACGTTGTGTTGACCAATTAGTCAAGTTAACACTCCTCTCTCCTCGTTTAAACAACACAAGAAGCCGCTTTTCGACCGACATTGGACTTGATTACGTCGTCTACTATCATCACTCGAGACAGCAAACTCGACGCGCTGCACAAGGAACTGTTCGAGCAGGGCCTGAAGATGCGCCGCAGCGTCGTCGGCGATGCCTATGTCGATCGCGTCCTCGCCAACGGGTCTACCGATTTCTCCAAGCCCGGACAAGAGCTTGTTACAGAGTGGTGCTGAGGATACGCTTGGACACGACCCGGTCTGGAGAAGAAGCAGCGGAGTCTGCTGAATATTGGTATGCTGATGGCTCTTAACCGTGGGCCAGAGCTCGCTGTCCACGTTCGTGGAGCGAGGAACAATGGCCTGACAGAGCTTGAGATCCGGGAAGCGATTCTTCACTGCACTAGCTACTGCGGTGTTCCGGCTGGCGTGGAGGCTATGAAGATTGCCGAGAGGGTACTCACCGAGATGAGTGAGACGAGTGAGAAGGCAAGGGAGCTTGGGAACAAGGCGGAGTGATTGTATGGTAGCATAAAGAGGTTACTCGATAGTCGGAGCAACGACAGTGTTGGGTGGTGCCATTGCTTTCATACGATCTTCTGGCTCAGTTAGCCTACTGAGGAGCGGGCTTCAACTATAATAAAGAACACACTTTCAACACATCATAGCATCATATCCTAATGCTAACACAGTTGGTCGCCTCATAGCACTACCCCAGAAAGGCCATCTCCATCAGACAGTCTGTGGAAGAGTGTGGGGTATACCAGACTCTCCACACATTACACCAGACCACTCTCTCCTCCACATTGCGGCCAACCATCATGCCATTGCTCCTCGCGGCAAGGCTATAAATACGCGGAATGGTATTTCTACCGGATCACCAGCTACAGCTTCTTTCTTCGGACTGGATCCGCAATCGAAAACTCAAGAATGACGACCCGAACCCCCAAAGACACATACACTCAGCCTGAGTATGGGGAGGCTCACCTGGTGACGTTTGCAGCCCCAAAAAGCTACCCTATCGAGTCTGTGCTGCCCCCTGACGTGAAGAGGGAAACCTTTGAACAGGCCCTGGCTGAGTTTTTCGACGCCGTCGGCAAAGATTATGTCTTCATCGGCGATGCTCTCTCTCACAAATCGATCCCTACGACATTTATATCGATGACAGTGAGAGAAGGAGGATGCCGAGCGCGGCTGTTTGGTAAGTATCCTTGTTGAAAAGTGGCACGCATCGAAACCGAGCACTGACATGTTACTGCGTCCAGTCCCTCTTCACTCAAGGAAGCTGAGAGGGCTCTGAAGGTTGCCAACAAATACGGCATCCCAGTTTGGGTTTTTTCCAGAGCCAAGAACTTAGGCTGAGTCTTGTTCTCCTGTTCAACAATTGGGCCTCGGGCTCCATGAGCACAGGCTAATAATTAATATGGAGCTACGGAGGGCCGTCTGCGCGAGTCAATGGATCCGTCGCCTTTGACCTTCATTGAATGAACCGAGTACTCGAAGTTAGCGCTGTGGTGGAGCCAGGTGTGAGTTTCAAGGAGTTGGGTTATTATTGCGCCTTCCATGGCAAAAAGTGCGGCCAAGCACTCCTTCTCTTGGATGAGGAAGCGTAACTGGTAATATAAGCATCCATTCGAATCTTATTGATAGCCACGGCTTCTGCGTGCTGACACGGGTCCCTTCTGACAGACTCTGGACCGTGGTACTGGTTTCGGCTCTCATTCCGCCCATCATCAATCGATTGCGGGGCTTGAGGTGCTGCTCCCTGATGGAGATGTCATGCGTATGGGGCAATTCGGCATCACCCGCTCGCCCTCAGCCTTCCTATCCACATTCACTTTTAATTCTTCGATTGATGGTCTCTTCTTGCAGAGCAACTTGGGCATGGTCACCAAGCTCAGCATCTGGCTAACTCCGCAACCACCTGCTTTCATGGAATACACGATTGGCGTTCCAGCTTTTGAGGATATTGAGCCCCTAGTTGATGTCCTGAGACACCTCCGTCAGACTGGGGACTTTACGGTCTGAAGAGGATCATTCAAGCCCAGTTCGAAGAGATCAAGGAGATCGTGGCCAAGTGGGTTTCTCTAGCTACCCTCGTCGGCAACTTTTCCGAGGTGAGAATGGAGAGCTCCTCGACAACAAGGCTATCCCAAATGACCTCACTATGAAGCAGCTGGAGTCGAGCCTATGGTGGACTTTTTCATGCACGAATGGCACCTCATCATGGTCAACATGTTCACCTTCAACCAGGAAGATCCCGACCAGCGAAACAAGATTCACAAGCTCTACCAGAACTTCCACGCCGAGAGCAAAAAGCGAGGATATGGCATGTACCGCGCACACGTCAACCACATGGGTAAGCAGAGCTTTCAAAGACAAATGGCCTTGTTATTGACGTTAACAACTCAGATCTCATCGCGAGCTCGAGCGATTTCAACAATCACTCGTACAGCCGCTTCATCGAGAAGCTCAAGGTAAGCAAGTTCTACAGTTACCTACATGAAATGAAGACGTGGCTGACTCGTCCAGGACGCTGTCGACTCAAACCTGGCGCCTGGAAAATCTGGCATCTGGCCCAAACGGTACCGGCATCTGAGGGAAGGTGGAGCAATTCTAGAGAAGCAGGCAAGTCATTTGGAGAGCATAAGTTTTATTAAAACTTTGTGCTTTAGTTATGTTATGGCTGTATTATTTCTACCAAGTTGTGTTACGCCTTGGTTAATGGGGACCATCCTGTCAAGCCTGGCTACCACGTACCAGCGAATCAATGAGAAGAATCGTCACCGCACCCTTGCGGAGGATGGTTTATCCCACTAAGAATCTATAGTTAGCTATGGTTGAACAGAGAGGGCTTGTCATTCTGGGACTTTTTCCTCTCCCGAGCCACACGAGGTTCGGATGTCAGGGGAGGAGGAATGCTCCTTGGGCACCCCACATAGAAATGTAGACAAGGAGTCTTGGGGTAGAAAAGGAGTCTTCAAGCGATAACATTTGTTAACACCAAGATGGTCTGAACAGTCAGAATCGATCAACTCCCAACCGATCAAAATGAGCACATTGGAGTACGTCGGCGGAGCATACCGCGTGCTGTTTGGTAGAGGAACAATCCAACAGCTCCCCTCGGCGCTCGAAAAGCTGAATGCCAAGGCCGTCATGATCCTTTCCACTCCGCAGCAAGTGGATGAAGCAGGGCGGATCAAAAGTCTCACCGGGGAATCCGTGGTGGCCGTTTTCAGCGAGGCAACGATGCACACGCCCATCTCCGTGACCGAAAAGACCGTCCGGGTAGCAAAGGAGAAGATGGTAGATAGCATCGTATCCATCGGTGGGGGCAGCACTATCGGCCTGGGCAAAGCCATCAGTGTACGGACCGGCCTGCCGCATCTCTGTGTCCCGACGACCTATGCCGGCAGCGAAATGACTCTGATCCTTGGGGAGACGGACCAGGGGCGCAAGGTCACAAGGCGTGACCCTCGCATCCTTCCCGAGAGTGTTGTCTACGACATTGACCTAACGCGTTCGCTCCCGGTTCGACTTTCTGTCTACAGTGGCATCAATGCAATCGCCCACGCAGGTAGGCTCTCCTCACATGAGCCGCACGAGACAACAACTGATGCATCACAAAGTCGAGGCCCTCTACGCAAGCAACACAAACCCAATTATTGACCTCATGGCGGTCGAAGGAATTCGCAACCTCGCCAAGGCGCTGCCCGTGCTGCGGGAGGATGACCAAAACGACGATGCACGATATGAGGCTCTTTACGGGGCGTGGCTATGTGGAATTTGCCTAGGAAGCGTCGACATGGGATTGCACCACAAGCTATGCCACACTTTGGGCGGCACTTTCAATCTCCCACATGCCGAAACGCACGTTACAGTCCTTCCGCATGCCCTGGCGTTCAACGCTCCGGCCGTCCCGGGGCCAATGGCAAAGATTGCGTCTGCACTGCCGGACTCTAGGGGGGATGCCGTCAGGGGAATGGTCAGTCTCTATCGGCGACTCAAGATTGACTCAAGCCTGAGGGGCTACGGTATGCCGGATGGAGGGATTGACAAGGCCGCTGACCTTGTAATGTCGAATCCGTACAAGAACCCGCGGCCACTTGAAAGAGGGACTATCCGCGAATTGATCCGACGCGCATGGGCGGGTGAGGATGCCGAATATTTTCGATAAAGGCCTCACTTGATTCTTGTGTTGGTCGAAAGCATGACGATCGCGCAAGTATATTACCGACTCTGTCTATTTAACTCGCCTCTCATATAAGTCATTACCTAGATTTGCCGTAGATATAAACTCTTTCCGTGCTAGGCATCTCGTTTAGTGATCTGACTAACACAAGCTCCTCGATATGATTATGTCTGCTGTCTGCCCGCGCTCCATGGACACAAGGTGCCCTACCCTAGATTCCCGGAAGTCAGCCTCTAATATGGAGTTCCCCTGAAACAGAGGTCTTAAGCTTAAGCTCACGATTCAAATGTGGGGTATCCCCACTCTGTTACCGTGCTAATCATCGAATGTGGGGTAGTCTAGGGTTAACAGGATGTTTGTAAGTGACGCACGCGATGAGTTCCTTGCTGTATAACTGTGGAGGAGTACTTGCTCACATATATTATATAGCCTTTCAAGAGAGGAGTGCCCCTAAGCTATGTATGGGGAGATTCCAATACGAGAGGCATGAAGAGGGTAGCATGCGGAGAATGGATGCAGTGCTACGTCTCAATCTTCAGTATCTCTGGGTAAATCAGTACTGTACAGAGCAATGCAGAGGAACTACAGCAGCAAGTTTAAATCATGGATATGATCTACCACCTCGCCGCTGTCACGATTGTTGCAACATCCGGCAAAGATGCATCCTTTGGTCTTCCCGGAGTTGGACTCGCCCCACGCGAAGAGCAACCAGCAATCAATCTTGATGGCCGCGTCTGGATATTTTCTTTTGTGGATCCTAAGACGAAGATCAAAGCATCTAAATGGTTTTCAAGAGGTTGGACTTAGAGGAGAACTGGAACAGGAGGCTGGGGTAGCCGCCGAGACAAGACATTTGGCTGCCCTGTTTTCAGTTGCTTGGGTGAAGTGCGCCAAAGTGCGCCAGAGTGCATCAAAGTTCATCACACCTGTCACACGGCACACGGTGC
This sequence comes from Fusarium solani-melongenae, assembly GCA_023101225.1. NCBI lineage: Eukaryota > Fungi > Ascomycota > Sordariomycetes > Hypocreales > Nectriaceae > Fusarium > Fusarium solani-melongenae. Next base: position 4,211,382 of record CP090031.1, read on the forward strand.
GAGAAGCTACGGATTTTGTTTCCAAGATAAAGATATACTTCGAGATTCCGTGTCCCCGAGTGACTGTTGTAGCAGGAAATGTGTTGCTTGATGTTCTAGATCATAAACTCGAAACTTGCTACTCGATGTCCTACCAGGAGTGCGAGTAAATACGCAAAACGCGTGTCCTTTCCCCCATCCATCAAGCCCCAATCTTTAGTCAAGCATTGCTAACTCTGTGCAACACAAAAGCCAAAAGCACTGTGCGTTGGCCAAAAACTTCAGCGTGGCGCTGGAACCCATGCTTCGGCACTGGGCATGCATTTCAGCTTGTGCTACCGTAAAAACTCATTTGATACACACGGCAGGCTGGAGACGCTAAAAGGCCCTCTGCTAATTAGATAAGAGGTCGGGACTTTACTACGAATGACTGCTTCTGATTCGTGCCTTAGTGTCTCCCCCCTGCTGTGTGTATCAAATGAGTTTTTACGGTATTGATTCTCACCGAGCCTTCTTCTTTTTCGGGTAGGCAGCCACGCGGTGCGTAAATTAACCCGCACACCAAAAGCTGCTTACACCACGATTATCTGTATATTCCTCCTCTAGAATAATCCTAAAGAGCAATTTAAATATAGAATAATAGATAAAATAATATCACAAGGGTTAGGTAACGCCTATTTTTTATTTTTCTAAATTAAATTCTAATAAGTGGTCGTATTATGGCCCGTTGTTTGCCTTAGTGTGCGGATTATATTGCATACCGCGTGGCAGCCCTGCGTAACATCCTTGACTAATCCCATCAAAGGTGAAAAAGGGGGCTCTCGCGCCAGCGGATGCAGTCTAATCATTCATGAAGTAGGTGTAACTGTAGAATAAGAAGTTTTTTACCGTGACATTTGCAATGAAAATCTCACCGCTCATGCTGCGAAAGGCTTCAATGGTGTAGGCTGAACAGGGACCGATGATGAAGGAAGTTCCGCAGAGCATCAGTCCCCACATAAGGCGACAAGATAAATGCTGCCTTGAGCCTCGGACACAGCACCGAAGCCGAAAAGACCAGCTCCGCATGAGACCGGAGACCCCCAGAGGCGTCGAAGGATGTCACAACTCCACCGACGAAGACGGTCCAGAGCGCTGCGAGATTTGTGCAGGCCACAAATGGTGACATGGCGAGCTCAAAGAGGCTCTCCTCGCTGAAAGTGCCGTTGAAGAGCGCCAATTCCTGCCAGAGACTCTTTCTTGGGGGAGGGGGGCTGTAGGTACAGGCTCAACATTTTCCACTTGGCACGCCTCTTCTCCATCTGGAACGGGCTACTCCGTCGCACTCTCCGTGTTCACGTCAATCGCATGGTGTCCGGGTTGAGCGGTGCGCACGTAGGAAGCCTCGGGGACAAAAAAGAACAGAAGAAGCATTTGGAGTCCAACGCACGCGGCGAGGATGTGGGAAAGATAATGCCAGCCCAGGTTCAACGTAATCCTTCCCGCAACAACCGAGCTGAGATTCGGCACACAGTTCAGCGTAAACGCCATGAGCGTGGTCCAAAGACCGAGTTCATGGACAAAGAAAAGATCCCAATGCTGGTAAAGAGGAGTGACTCGTACGAGGCGAGAGAAAAGCCTTGGACGATGCGACTGGCAAGCAGAGTGTTATAGGTTGTACTGGCGGATCCGATGATGGTGCCAACGAGACAGGCCAGAGAGAAAAAGAAGAAGACAGGACGTTTGCCGTACTTTCTTGACAGAGCCGATACAAAGGGACCTGAAGTACCTGCAACCAGGAGCTGATACCCCGAGAGGACGGTTATGTCTCCAATCGGTCTATTGAACTGAACTGTGAGGATAGCGAGACTTGCATTGAGCAACGGTCCTGTGCAGCTGTCGCACAGACAAGAACCAAGAACGAGGATCAAGGGGGCGAAGAATTTCTCCCAATCCAGCCAGTTCAAGGGATCGTCTGGGTCATGAGAAGGTTGCGGGGTGAGAATGACGTCGTTGTATTTGCAAGTGCCATAATGTGTTTTCTATTACAGTTGGAGCCCGGCCCTCGACGAGTTAACTAAGCCAAAAGATCGTATTTGCCAGTGCCACGTTTCAGTGTTCGGGTGTCATGGATTCGCTTGGCCTCTTCAGCCCCGAGAACGATAGTTCCAGGGACATTGCCTGTAGGGTGATGGGGCTCAAGAATGCTGAGACTCATGGTGTCGATGATTTGGGGTTGAATGAAACTAACAGTAGCTTGACTGATTCCTGCAGTGATCTCTGGGGGGTCAAACTACGACGTAGGGAAAAGGATCGTCACTCTAGAAATCAGGAAATTATTTATACACAACCAGGACTTGTATGATACGTTCTATTTCCAGCGCTAGCTATCTTACCGTCTCCAATGTCACTAAGTTAACAACCTGCCATCACATCTAAAAAGCCTAGGCCTAACTAATTTGTGGGATACGAAAGCCCGCTGTCATTAGAAAGAAGACCATTGGCACCAATACTTTTGGCTTGCTCTTTTAGAGTCGTTGTATGTATCGGGTAAGATTTTAACTATGCAGGAGTTGGTTAGGTTGTCATGAAGCATGACTTCGAGACGAAGACGTGAGTTTGTCACCCCGCATTACTCCACATCCCAGATCATGACATGATAACTACGATAACTACCCCACAACCACCAGTACCTGGGTCTAGATGTGGGGGATGATTAATGTGATATTAAACCTGCCGTGACCGAGCTGCTAAAAGCTTAAAGTTATGCATTACGCAGAAAGAACTTTAGCTTGAAACAGCCAACCAGCCCTCTTGTGTTCATGTTCAATTACGATGGCTGACCAGGACTTCCAAAAAATCTTTCACTGGGCAGAGACCCAGAAGAACGGTTCCATCCCCTCTTTCGAAACCCGGCCAAACGATCCATACCATTACCAGTCTGGCTTCAATAATAGCTTTGAGTCAGAAGCTGTCCCCGGCACTATCCCGAAGGGCCAGAACAGCCCTCGTGCTATCCGTTTCGGTCTGTACGCTGAGCAAATCACCGCCTCGGCCTTTGTCGCCCCACGCCACGTCAACAAGAAGGCCTGGCTATACCGTGCCCGTCCTGCTGTTGCACACCAGGGATTTGTCAGTAGTTGCGGATAAAGAAGTACTAATGATGATGGCTGACCGTTGTGCAGACCAACCTGCCTGACAACCCTGACACAGAGTCTAATTTCCTTCCCACCAACCCGAGGGTACACGTTTCTCCTACTCAGTTGGCCTGGAATCCATTTGAAATCCCCAATGGCCAGGGCCATGACTTTGTCGATGGTTTGAAGACGATTGCTGGGTCGGGAGATCCAACGCTCCGCGAAGGTCTTGCCACGCATGTCTTTCTATGCAATAAGAGCATGGAAAAGAGAGCTTTTGTCAACTCGGACGGTGATTTCCTCATCGTGCCTCAACAAGGAGCTCTAGATATCCAGACCGAGTTTGGGTTCTTGTACGTTCAACCCGGTGAGATCTGCGTTATCCAACGCGGTCAGAGGTTCAAGGTCAAGGTCCAAGGCCCAACCCGAGGATATATCCTCGAGATTTGGGGCTCCAACTTTGAATTGCCTGAGCTGGGCCCTCTCGGTGCGAATGGGCTTGCTAATGCTCGGGACTTCCTTCATCCCGTTGCTGCTTACGAGGTCACTGAGAACGACCCCTGGGAAATCACCTATAAACTGGGAGGGAAGTTCTTTCAGAGCAGGCAGCGCCACTGCCCGTTCGACGTTATCGCCTGGTCTGGGAACTACGTGCCGTACAAGGTAGGCGTTGAAGTCATCAGTCATCAGCGCGGCTACGGTATGTTGACATGTATACAGTACGATCTCACCAAATTTGTCAATGTTGGGTCAATCTCAGTTGACCATATCGACCCGTAAGTCCCTCTCCATTGGCATGTTGACCATGGCCATTATATGCTGAAAAGTTAGCTCGATCTTCTGTGTTTTGACAGCCAAGTCAAGGGATCCGACCGCTCCGCTGGCCGACTTTCTCATCTTCTCCCCTCGATGGGATGTTGCATCACACACCTACAGGCCGCCATACTACCACCGCAACTGTGCCTCTGAGTTGATGGGTCTCATCTACGGCGACTATGATGGCCGATCGGACGAATTCCGTCCAGGGAGCGTCTCGTTCGAGTGTGGATTTGTCCCTCATGGCGTCGCCTACGAGCAGTTTGCGGCTGCTTCGAAGGAAGACCCTCCGGTCATGAAGATTTCCGAAGCCTCAGTGGCCTTCATGTTCGAGAGTAGTCGTGCCTTTACCATCACTGACTACGCGTGGAAGAGCGACCAGAAGCACGAGCATGACCCGAAAATGTGGGATGATCTAGTCGACAACTTCTCCAAGCATAAGATCGAGGTGGTCCAGATTCTGGCTGCAAAGGCTGCTAAATAAGCATCTCACGTACAGACTACGCAAGGAATGCTAGATAGAATTCTTCTCATCCCTGACATTTCCAAAAGAGGCCACTAGCAGAATGGCAAAGGGTTAGTTGTCAATAGAAAACGGCATTCAAACCTAATACCGTATAACACCGTAGCCTAGCTATGTTGACCGTCTGTAGCCACCACTAATTTATTCACTATAACTTCGAGACCTGAATTTGTCCTGAGGTGAGAGAGATATTCTGCAATGCTCGTCTCCCCCTTGATCCCTCCATCAACTCATTCACTGGCTTCCCATCCTTGCTCAATGACCTCCATCTCCAAGCCTTTACCGCTGGTCTGTCCATGTCCTTCCCTTCGATGATGTCCACTATCCAACTGCCAATGGTGGGTAGATACTTGAACGCATGACCACTGCCTGCCGTGACGACCATAAGGCCTTGTTTATCAGGGACTCGGTCAATGACGAGATGGTTGTCGAAGGAATCAGTGTACCAACACAACCTAGTCGTCAAGATATCGATGTTTCCTAGCTCAGGTAGGTACTCGTCGGTGAACTTGCGGATAACCTCGACAGCTTTGGTGGGCACCTTGCGAATCTGCTCATCCTCGGTCCATCTCGTGACGGGCACACTGCGTTCACGACCATCCAGCTGTACCCGTGGGTTGGTGTACTTTGTTCCCCGGTAGCCGATCTTCAAATGACCTTGCTCGTCGACGGGGAACCCGTACAACCCGGCGTCAGGTCCATCGGCGATCTTGAAGGACCAAGCTGGGAAGTTTGATGGAGAAAAGCGCTGCCGGAGGGCCTCTGGGAGCTTGAATATGACGACGGATCCTGCCGTCGCCTCTGCCAACCCGTCTAGTGATGGCACCAAGCTCGGCGTCCAACCGCCACAGGCGATGATAGTCAACGCGGCGCGGTGGATCTTCCCATCAGCAGTTCGAACACCTTCTATCTTGACACTCCTGTCTTGCACCAAAGAGGCCACTTTTCCCGCGACGGAGTCCAGAATGAAGAGGACACCCAACCGTTTTGCTTTGTGCAGGGCAAATCGACAAGCCTTGTCTGCCAGAGTGATGCCACCGGTGGTATCCATCACCCCAAGAAGCTTTTGCGAGAAGGGGTTCATTCTTGCTGCGAAGCCTCTCTCCTTGGCCGAGCGCATGTGATCTTTATTGTTGTTCACAAGTTGGGTGTCGTGGTACCCAGCTATGTTCATGTTCTCGATGGTTGCCTTCTCAAAGTCCGGCAAAGTGTCCGAGTCGGTGCATGACAGGTCGCCATTGTTGATCCAGAGATCATCGGTTGAAGACATTCCAGGAGGCACAGCTAAGCCACCACGCCGGAGTTCTTCGGTCCAAGAATTCCATCCCTTGATTGCCTCTAGGCTGAGGTCTTGGTATATAGTCTGTGAGCCATACGCCGCGCGAATGATCTTGTTGATGTCTTTATCATGAACACCAGTTAGCAGTGACCAATATTGAGTTGGGATATAGCTCACCAGCAGAAGCAGCATCGCAGCCTTCAAAGTATGAATACAAGGTCTTTTCGTAGGGCTGCTTGTCGAGAACTGTCACATCCGTGTATCCTCGCTCCGCCAAGTGAATGGCAGCACTTAGACCGAATATCCCAGCACCCACAATGATGATGGGGTCAGCTTTGGCTGGAGGAGCTGTGTGGGTGGCCATGTTTAGATCCTGATGTTGACGCTAACAGTGAGAATCTGGGAAATGATGAGCCAATGGGTTCTAGAACAGTTCATGGCGTTGTCTGGGAACATTATATGCGCCCGCTGTGATGAGGAGAGTGTGAACGATGACACATCGGTTGTCGGAACAAGCGTCGTATCGGGTCAGCACAGATTGAGAAGATTGACCCGTTGGTGGCGGTCCTCGCCTGGAGAACCTCCTCGGTTGAAACATTGGGCTCCAACACAAGCTCCGAATCCACTGATACTATCATGACCTACTGGAAGCTTCCGTCGAGCCATTAGGAACCCAGCAACCCCGGGTTTCGGAAATAACGCCGGTAGATACCGATGCGCGAGGTGGGATAGATCAGGATCCTATTGGATGACCGGAACTTGTTCTGTCCCCTGGACCTTGCATCCACCAATAGGAACTTGATCTCGGATTCGACCGGTGTGCCCCGCTGTGTCCACAGATAAGCTCAACGTCTAGGGTAATTGTCACTCAATCCACGGAGGAAGAATCAGAATCTTAGGTCGCCTAGCCAGACTTGACTTGCTCCGTAACTATCGGCGAGCAATCCTTTCACGGCATGACCAACACTCATTCTACATTCTTACCCTGGTTACCCCGCGCATGACGGGTACGCATCTCATGATAGCTTATCTGGACAAGGGGCTCGAGACTGGGGCAATCCTTGACCACACATGGACGTTGAGATAGCAGACCAGAGTCAAAGCTGAGGTATCGAGCCTCCCCTCGCCTCTCTATCCCCCGCATCCTGAGCTTGGTGTTCATGCAGGTATTTAAGGTCACAACCTTCCTCCTAGGCCTCGACACACAAAACCACTTCGCTTAACCGCAACAGGGCCTTGCGACTTGGAGATATCTCGTCTACACGATGCCTGCCGTTGAAGAATACGATGATCCAGCCTGGCCCCCAGGCACGGTTCGGCTCGAAGGTAAGAACCCTGCCACTACGTTTTGTCCCTCAGTGGACATGGCATCTGTTCCACTTGCTGACACTTTGTCCTAGAGGAGGATCGGTCAAATGAGATCATCCTGCAGCCGCAGCCGTCGCGAGATCCTAATGACCCACTTGTCAGTTGTTCTGTCTAACCTCCTGAGGCATACAAGATACTGACAGCGAAACTCAAGAATTGGTCCAAACTGCGCAAGTATGCCAACTTTGGCCTTGCCGCCTTCTACGCCTTGATGGTGTTCGCGCTGTGAGTCAAGACTACCCCCTTGAATCACGCAGAAGCTAACGTCAACCCAAGAATCGATGTCGCTACACCGACTTGGGGCCCCATGCACGAAGAGCTGGGCTTTAGCTACAATGCCTTGAACAACAGTTACGCTGCTGGTTGTGGCGCCCTCGCCGTCGGAGCTTGCGTTCTTATCCCGTTTGCCCTCAAGTACGGTCGACGTCCTGTGTATATCTTCAGCACAGCCATCCAGATGGGCGTGTCAATATGGTCCGCCCGCCAGCAGAACGTGGTGGACCTGATGATGGTCAACATCATCAGCTGCTTCGTAGGCGCCCTAGCTGAGGTGGTGGTGCAGATGACGGTTGCAGATGTCTTTTTCGTCAACCAGCGCGGAACCATGAACAGTTTATACTTCTGGTCGACTAGGATTGGTGCCTCGCTTGCCCCGACGGCGGCAGGTTATGCCACCGTCTCACAGGGCTGGCGCTGGGTCTGGTGGTGGGTTGCCATCTTTTTTGGCCTTCTCCTGGTGGCCATGATCTTTGGCTACGAGGAGACCAAGTTTGTGCCTCCCGCGATCGATGGCGTGAATATCGCCCATGAGTCCCATCCTTCCAAGGACGATTCGAAAGACACCGAGCTAGCTCGTACCACGACGCCAGCCGAGGCCGGTCCCAAGCTGACTGTTGCTAGTATCGACCCTGATATACCCAGAAAAACATACAAGCAGCGTCTAGCACTTACCACTGTATCGCCGGGCTCTCTTGGTTCTTTCTTCCGACACTGTTACCAACCATTCCAAATCCTCGTCTCAGTACCGGGTGTCTTCTACATGTCCCTAGTCTACGGCGGCATGATGGTTGCATCCAACGTCATCAGCACGACGGTTTCCAACTGGATGATTCGGGAACCGTACAACTTTGATGCCGATCAGATTGGACTGATGAGCCTGGCTCCATTCACAGGGTCGACTCTGGGGACACTCATCTGCGGCCCTCTGAGCGACTGGCTGATTCTGTTCCTCTCCAAGCGGAACAAGGGCATCTATGAGCCCGAAATGCGACTTTGGGTGATGTTGGCCTTTGCGCCGTTTGTGCCTGTTGGCATGATCTTGTTCGGTGTTGGGCTCAACAGCGGCTGGCCGTGGCCTATTCTAGCTATCGGCTATGGCATGTGCAGCTTCGGCACCGCACCGGCTGGTACCATTGCCCTGACTTACATGACAGATGCCTATACCGAGGTAAGGAAAACTAATTTAATATTTGTCTGCGCATAATTGCTAATTGTCCGCCCTCATCAGATCGTCGGAGACGCTATGGTCAGCGTTACTTTCACCCGCAACGTGTGCTCCACCATGTTCATCTTTGCGCTCCCACCGTGGATCGCGGCTGCTGGGCTGCAGAATGTTTACATCACTATGGGTGTTCTGATCACTGCCATCCTGTTTGGTAGCGGGCTTTTTCTCGCCTTTGGCAAGCGGTTTCGTTTCAAGTTCCGCAAGACCTATCGCTACTTTTCCGCGAGGCAGTTTGAACCGCGACTTATGTAGGCTTGGTCCTGGGTTGCTGGGAGCTTTTTGCAAGGCCCAAGTCTTGGTCAATCATCTTATCTCCCTCTTATAAGGGAAGATAAGGTATCACCGGTTTGGCCATGTGTATATATTGCCCCTAAGGAACCATACATTTAAGATTTCAGACAACCATTGGGCCGTACATGCTTAGTACCTATTCTATACTTGTCTTAAATAACTATTACGTTCACCGAGGTCATGCTGCTCTATGCCTGCCGTTGGTAGTGGTTTCTTCGTAATAGTGACACTCGCTCATATCGATGCTACGTGTACCTACGTCTCTAACTTGATGACTATGAGGAGTTCCATCGTCATCCGAAGTTCCTCGTGACGCCAGTTACTGTCCGCCGGGAACCAGGAATCATGTGTCCTGGCATAGGTAGGCGCTCGGGGTTTGTTTAATCCGATACCAACCCAGATCATCTTAGCGCAAGCTCTCGTCAACTCGCCATCTCCAAACACTTGCATAACTTCTCTGAAGGGGGACAGTTACACGGAAAGTTGCCGGCACAAAGATCTTCACCAACTCTCAGCATTTCATCCTCCTGGCATATACTTCTGGAGATCCATGATGCTCCCCCATTCTCGCCACAGGCCCCATATTCGGCCCCCTACCCGACGTCGGGGGCCTAGAGCGCAGACAGCCTGCATTAGCTGCAAGGAGAGAAAGCTGAAAGTAACACAAATCCATCAATCAATTACCGTATCAACCTATACTCATCATATACTAGTGCGATGACCAAGTTCCTTCGTGTGCCAATTGCCAGCGGCTTGATCTTAGTGAGTTGACCAGGGAGCCGCCTCGTTGTCACTCTGACAATACTCCACAGCTTGCCTTGTTGAAGATCCCTCTACCAAGCGCCAGTTACCTAGAAACTACCTCGAGACTTTGGAGGAGCGTGTCGAGCTTCTCGAGCGCCTCCTGCAACAACAGAGCCAAGTCAGCCAGCCGCAAGCCCCCGCCGGACTACAGTCGTCTCGTTCTCGCGACTTGAACCACTTTGGTGCCGTCGCTGGACCGTATCCAGCAAGGGATCGAGATGAGAGCGATGAAGCTACCGATCTGATATCAAAGGCAGGTGTCTTGAGCCTTCACGCCTCGGGTGCGGAGCCGCAGTATTTCGGGCCATCATCCATGTTCTCTTTCTCCCGTGTTGTTCATGCTTGTGTCCGACAGGCAGTTCAAGAGAAACCCTCCAACGAATTCGACTACAGCCTAGACGAAATGGATGCATCTGCATTGGCCCCCTGCCGCCTTCCAAGTTACGAGGTTGGGTTGGCCCTAAGCAATGCTTACTTCGAAAATGTTCATTTGCAGTACCCTTTTCTTCATGAGCCAACTTTCAGGCAGTGGGAGAATAACGCCGTCGGGCTGGATTCCATGGTGGCCAGCCCTTCTGAGCTCTTCTTCGTCAACATGGCACGTTGAACATGTTTTATCCATCCGACTGCCCTCCGCTAACCAGAAACAGGTTTACGCGATAGGAGCTCTTCTGAAATCCAACAAGAAATCTTTCCCACAAGTGAGTCCACCGTATCGCACTGATGATGCAGCTGACCAACTGTGTCGGCTTAGCAACTTTACGTCTCGGCGCTTCTATACATCGATCATGTTCTGGCGAAAAAGAGCCTCGAGTCTATCCAAGCATTGCTTTGTTGTGCCTTGTTCTCAATCCGCTCTTCAATGGGGCCGTCCGTCTGGTCAGTTGAGCAATGACCATTGTTGGTACTTTAAGGCTGATGACAAGGGACAGGAATCTCTCAGGCCTTGCGCTGCGTCAGTGCATAGAACTCGGATATCACCGCAGCCCTAAGAAGATCAACTTGAAGACGAATATCCTGCGTCTCGAGCTGCGGAAGCGAGTATTCTGGTGCGCATACCAGATGGACTGTGCCTCATCCGTGAACCTCGGACTTCCTCTAAGCCTCCCGATTCAGGAAGTCGACACTGAAGTGAGTCTTGATCATCTTTAAGCTTGAACGTGCTGTATTTATAGTGTTTAGTTTCCGCTAGATATCGACGACTCATCCATCACCGAGACTGAAGTCAAAGGGCCTCCTCGCCCGCCGGGTGGTCCGGTAACCACCATGTCACACGCGCTACATCAATTCCGGATCCGATGCATCTGGGCCCGTATCTACGCATCCATATACTCCAATGCTGCCAGCCAAAGCCACAGTGACGAAAGCTATCAGGCTCAGGTGCAATCATTGCGTGGGGAGCTCGACGAATGGATGGCCGCTACACCTCCTGAACCCCAACGGCCAGGCGTTCCCCTGACCGTCTTTGCGAAAGCCGAGGATTACAAAGTGACTTACAACGAAAGTATCCTATTTCTCTACCGTGGGCAGCTGGCAAACCGCGAGAATGTACAGGACGAGGTGTTTTTGGAATGCATGCAAGCTGCAAGTGACATTTGCCAATCATGCAAGCGCCTGTACATCGGGAAGCCCATTAACTATACCTGGTCAACCCTCCACGTCATCTTCCTAGCAGGTTTAACTAACCTGCACTGTCTCTGGACTTCAACTGCTGTCCGACAAGCCGCGAGGATCGATAGCGTCAGTAATTCGTTTACGACCTGCACCATGTTGCTGGCCATCATGGCGGAACGCTGGGAAGGCGCCGCGCCGTACCGGGATCTATTCGAGGCGCTGACTTCAAGAGCCATGGCTATGCTGGTAGAGAGGAAGCAGCACGAGCCATCGCCTACGTCGCCTGTAGGCCCTACTGTCCCGAATATGGAGGATCTTGCGCAATGGGCAGCCCAGATAGCCGATGTTGGCATGCCTGATGCCTTTGGAAGCCTCCTGAGTGGCCTCATTGGCGATTACTGCTTAGAGGGACAGGAGTCTAATGGCAGCTTGTGGGAGTTTTGAGATAAAGGGAGAAGTTATGAACAGACTATCTATTGTCGAATCGAACTAGCTACCAAGTTTACCTTGATCTACTGGTCCAACAGTTTTGGTGTGCCACAAATTAGGAACTGGCAAAAATATTTGTGAATAATTTACAGAAATTGTATATACAACCGCCTCAACCTACTCCTCCGCACAAATCTTAGTTCAGCAAATCGGCAATTTGCTTGGTAATATCATGCAGAGGAAACTGGGTGCGGTTCCCAGCCAGCGTGCCTTCAACCTTGGAATCACCAAAGTACTCAGTCACCGAATAAATGCTCGATCCAATTTGCAAGCTTGCAACGGTAGAGCCTCCGGCAGCGAGATACTTGTTCGCAATGCTGCCCACATTCCGAGCCTTGTTCCACTTTCCATCAGCAGAGTGCAGGACGATGGTGCCGTTGGTGTTGTCCGAGACCAGGAGGACAGTGTCATGGTACAAGGGAGGAAGAATAGCTCCATCAAGGCCTTGGCCAATTGGGGTTTTCCCAGAGCTCAGCGAAATCTTGGAAGGCTTTCCTTGCTTGTCGCGCTTGTTGAACTTGTACAACTGGCCGTCGACATTATCAGGAACAATCAGATAGTCCCCAACTGAGACGGCGCCCGTGAAGCCGTGCTTGGTATGGTCCGGTGGAGTCGCAAGATACCATGCACTGGCCTGTTTGTTGTCGGCGCTGACCCGGATGATGCTGCTCGGAAACGTTCCGATGACAAAAGTGTTGCCGTGTTCATCGTGCTCAATGTCCTGGTAGCCCGAGTACACTCCGTTGGTGATAGCTGTCAAGTTTCGGCGCCAGAGCTCGCGACGTGTCTTGAGATCATACTTGACGAGGAAGTTGTCGCCCGAAATGTCTTGGCCTTCGGTGTCGAAGGCGGCTCCGGCGTCGACAACGACGGAGAGCCTGCCGAGGGGGTCTACCTTGACGCCGCTGGCGTGGAGGATAGGATCTCCGCTAAGACCTTTGAATTTTATGGAATCGATGACGGCGTTGACATAAGGATCCCAGACTGCTACCGTGGCGTTATAGACAGAACTGGAGGCGATGATTAGAATCTGACAGATGAGATAGAGAAAGAATGAGCTGACCTGAAGTAGACGGAGCAGCGGCTCTCGTCAAAAGCAGCATTCTCAGGATACAGCTGGAAGCTGTTGATGGTCTTATCCCCGGAAATGCTGGCGCAGTGGGAGCCGGAGTTGGAGTATCTGCTTGGGAACGCTGTCGCCGCCGATGCAGACAGTAGGATGAGTGAGGGAGACAGTCTCATCTTGGTCGAATTGAATTGTTTTCCTATGAGTAGGCAAGGAAAGGGAGGTTGTTACTGTGAGCGAAGGTGCAAGTCTGAGAAACGAGGTTTAGGTGCTACTTAAATATCTCATTACGACATGAAGGCTTCATTATGTGTCAAGCTCACGCCCGATTTCAATTGAGCTCGTGGGTCTCGGCTCCCACCTCCCAAAGCTAGCTCAATTTGATTACACAATGCGACTCTTGGGTAACAAGGCGCAGTCACGACATTGCGTTTCCGACAAAGTGCCGAGATGACGGCCATCCCACTGGGAAAAGTATGTCAGGGCTTGCAAGACGTACGATACCTCGGAAAGGACAAGGCGTGTACGAAGTGTCCAATGAAAACATTTCTCGACAAAGCTTGGACCCTGTTTACGTGTCGAGATCATTGCTAAGCCGGAGATGTTCAACTCTGAAGTGGGAGCCGGTGGGATAAAATTTCTTTATTCTTAACACGCTTAGAACTCTATTACTAACAAGACTCCTGGATAGTCTATATTCTGCATGACAGTTAAATCATCTTATTCTCTATTCCGCGTTTGGCAATGAGTGCGATCAAGGTTGTTTAATCCTATGAGTTCTATCCCCTTGATGCGACCTTCTGGCTCAGTTAGCCCATCTAGGGCCAGGCTTCAACTATAGTAAAGAACACATTATCCTCTTGATATAACTATTCTGGATGTGTCTAGGAGGATACATAACTCGGAGACGAAACAAAAGAATACTCACTTTATTACCATTTCTTGTCAGAAATATGCGTCGTCTTGATACTTATCTCTTTTGCTATGACTGTCTCATAAATGTATGGCTACCTAGGTTGGTTTCCCTGGAGCCGCAACGACAAAACAGGTCACCAAGACTACCCAAAACTAGTACAACCGCAATGTGCCTAAAGGTTACACCCAAGCCTCAATAGCATAATGGCAAGTTTAAATGGTTTGCAACTACTACACATCACACCGTGAGAGCCTCGGGACAGGGGAAATAAAGCGGTGATAGCCTGATCAAAGACTCCTCTGAGCGATCGGCCTTGGTCATCGCAAGGAAGAAAAGGCACCATCTTCACTTGAACTGATTCGCCAGTGAGTGGTCACTAACTAGTTGCCAAGAAATACTATAGCAGCAGCCAATATGTAACGAATTGATGAGCAGTGGGATAGGCGGAACAACCGAGATGCTGCAGCATGGTACTGGATCTCATTCTTCCATAAAGAAATCAGCTTTTCCGATATGCATGCTTATTAAGTATACTGGCCAGTTTTGGGATGGTGGCTGTTTCTTCAAGCCTCGTTCCAGTTCTGGATCTTGGCAACATGAAAGCCTTGGACACAGCCTCGTTGGGCTAACCGCCACCACCTAAACAGTCTCTTCGACCTTCTCCATCTCAACCGCACAACTAAGCACGAAGCTCACTATCCGAAGTTTTCTTGTTTCAAAAAAGAGCTCGCAGCCCCCTCACACATCAATGGATCCGCTCTCCATCACGGCGGGATGCGTGGCCCTTCTCGGCAATCTAGCCAGCGCCGGCCTGGCCATCAGCAACTTCATCCATGGCTACAAAGAGGCCGCTGAAGACTTCGTCACCATCACACGAGAGTTGACTGAGCTGCGCGCGATTGCTTCGACGCTTCAGCGCGACTGCGATAGCTCGTCTGCATCGTCTATCCCGATAGAGCTCCGACCACAAATTGCCGCTATCTTGAAGAATTGCGATGCTGTGGTCCTCCAGGTTCAGAGCCTTGTGGACAAGTACATGGCCTCGGGCAAGAAGGGCTCTGCTAAATGGGCTCTACGCGGCAGGGAGGATGTCACCAAGCTACAGGTATCCCTCGAGACTCATCGCAACGCCCTGGGTCTAACGCTGGGGATGATCTCAATCTCCCTCACGAAAGCTGTCAAGGATGACACGACTGAGATCAAGGAAGGCATGGTGGAGGTGAGAGAAATCGCCGCCCACCTGTTAAAAGGGATCGAGGCCATGCGGAAATTAGAAGGTGATGAGCAGACTGATGAACGTTTGGATCTCAGTGGTCGATTCCTCATGTTGGAGAGATATCTCGACGACATGACCTCATACGCTGATACAGTCGTTGGAGAGGATCTTTGGGAGGACGCAGACGCTCGGTCTATTCAAGTGAGCTCGGAAAACAGGCTGAACAACCAAGATACCGAGCAAATCGGACAAACCGAGACAAAATTCGTTCAATCAAAGCCCTCTAGCGACTTGATGGCAAGCCAGAAAGACGACCAACAAGCAAAGCAGCATTCTATGGAGCTGGTGGGGGAAAGTCCCGCTTATTGCAGCAATCCAGGCCAAGCGAGTGTCGAAAACGCTGGGCAAGCAGACCAACCCGAGCCACTACCCCTCTCAACATTTGTTCATCTAGGCGGAGATCCTCCGATAAAACCAGAGAAGTTCAAGCGTGGGACCATCGCAGTTCGCAAAAAGGTGACAGTGATCGGCCCCGTTGTCGGAAAAACAGCATTGATAAGGTCAGTTTTCCATCACAGCTTTGGCTCACAAGACACCAACTAACTGGTCGTCTAAGAACTTTTGTCGAGAAGAAATACCCCTCAGTATGATCACCATCCATCCAACTGCTCACAGCTCACGATATCAAGGAATACCTCTCTGCAACGGTATTTGAGAACTATGTGGCCGACATAGATATCGGTTGCCCTCTAGAAGTCGCCATTTGGGATACAGCCGGCCTTGAGGACTATGACAGACTGCGCCCGCTCAGCTATCCCAACACCGATTTGTTCCTGCTCTGTTTTGATCTCGGATGGTTGGACTTTCTTAGCGAAATCGAAGATAAGGTGCGTCCCCTATGCTAATCCCTTAGCCAAACATTTCGTTCCGTCCACAGTTCGCAGCAGTACATACTGATAGACGAGTCGCAGTGGATACCAGAAATACGTAAAGACTATCCAGAGACGCCAATGGTTCTTGTAGGCTGCCAGAAAGATGTCCGCGATTGCCCTCCAGCTGTCAAAAAATGGCCTTACAAGGATGGCCCTGTCTCATGGGCGACTGTCCGAGCCCCCTTGATCCCAGAACTAGCTGGACCATTGCTGATTGAACGTTATAGGGCAAAGCATTTGCTCAAAAGATTGGCGCTGCCATGTACATGGAATGCTCGGCGAAGTCAGGCGAGGGTGTTGAGGCAGTGTTTACTGAGCCGTTCAAGGTAATGTTTCCAAACAAGGCCAAGAAGAGTTGGCGGAGTAGGCTCCTTTCAAGGGCTTAGACTACAGTCAAACGGGGAAGAAGTGAAGGGTGGGATTTCATCAAGACAACTTTTCAAAACGGACAGAAATCAGAAGATGAGCAAGAAATATTCAATTCAGGTAGATAGTGAGAGAAGGTCAGGCCTGTTAACTGACGCCCTTTATGTATGCTGTTCACGGTAATTGCTTGTAGCTGAGTTGTGCCTTGCGGGCGCCTAACCCATACCGAGACAAAGATTGATGAATAGCGAAGGATCGCTGGCTCCAAGGCCTGCCCTGCAAGGACCCATTCTATCGAGGTGCTCACCAATTGGAAAAGCCACACGTCACGTGAATCTTGCTGGCTGACACTTGTTCTGATCCACCCGTAAAAACCACCCAATCATAAAGGCGTCTGAGTTACTGCGCCACACGTTCCGAAAGGCTTCAGTCAGACAGGATTCGGGGCAGTGCAGTAGTAAAGATAGACCTGAAATAGTAACATTTTCCCTTCTTAAGCGCAGCTTGATCTTAAACTGACTCTCCTTTACCTACGCCAACTTTCTTCTGTTTTCTCACTATTCATTTTCAACATGACGGTCAAGATTCCTCCCAGCGACCTTGTTTTCCCAAACTTGAACAAAGACCGAGCCGAAATCAGAATCTTGGAAGTTCAGCCTGGAAGTGTCAGTTCAAACATACAATGCAAGTTCAACGTGGTGACTTTGGATAACTTGGAATCTCCATATGAGACCCTTTCATATACCTGGGGAGACGAAAACGAAGCAACAAAGGTCACTGTTTGGCTTGACGAGACGCCGGTTCCCGTTGCCAGAAACCTCTTTGACGCATTGAAGAGGCTGCGTATGACCCATGAGCCGAGATATCTCTGGGTTGACGCACTATGCATCAATCAGGCTGATGATGTGGAAAAGACCTGGCAGGTCAGCATGATGCACCGAATCTATAGCCAATGTCAACAATGCGCCATCTGGCTGGGGGCCCTGGGAGATGTCGATGTATTCCATGCTAGGGCAGCCGTGGACACTTTGTGTTGGTTCGCCGGGTCGCGAGGAAAGCCTGACTGGATGGAAGATGATTTGGCTAGAGATTATGCAGCCAAAGCACTCAAAATTCTCGTCAACCTGCCATGGTGGGGTCGGATATGGACGGTCCAAGAAGCTATCCTCCCATCTTCCGCGACGGTGTATTGGGGCCCGTGTGATATCTCATGGGATCTAATGCGCAGGGCGGCAGATAGCTTCTTTGATAGTCCCTCCCGGACAATCCCAGGAGAGTTCTGGGCCCATGGCGGAGCTGTCGACCTCCAAAGTGCGATGCGGGGACTTCAATTCACAAGCAGAGAGTCTCTCTTTCAAGTTCTGTGGCGCTGGAGATTCCGTCAAGCTACGGATCCAAGGGACAAGGTCTATGGACTTGTTGGCTTTCGGCGTGACACTTCACTGCCTACGGTGAAAACCTGCGATTACAAAATCGACGTCAGAACTTTGTATCAGAGGGTTACAGCTGATCTCATCCGCCTATCAACCGATCTGCAGCCATTGATCGGACGAGGAGGCGAAGTATCTGAAATACCTGACCTCGCGTCTTGGGCTGTGGATTGGCATGGGGTGCGTGATGATTCGAGACGGAGCACGGTGAACTTCTGGGACCATCACCGACGATGGCATGGGCTTGGCTATACCGCGGATAGAGGATTGCGAGGCGTCGGCCTAGGCTTGAAGGTCGAAGACGATCAGATCCTCTGCTTGCACGGTCTGCAGATTGACCGGATTTGTGCGGTTGAAGACCGTTCCAAAGGTACATGTGTGGAGGGTTATGGATCAGCTGGGTCTCTATTCCTAACCAGTGGTGGTAGATGGGGGAGGGTCATCACACAGTTCCAAGAGCAATACCCTGGCCAACTTCCAGAAAACTGGATGAGTGCATTTCTGGGCCTCATTACCGGCAAGTTGGTCCCTCAAGACCCAAACCATGGGGATGGTATAGATGATTGGATGGAGAATATGGTTCGTCCTCAGGCCGTGTTCATCACCGAGTCAGGGCGTTTCGGGCTAGGTCCTCGAAACATTCGACCAGGACAAGAGGTATGGGTTCTTGGCGGAAGCAGATTTCCTGTTGTTTTAAGTCGTCGAGCCGGAGGAGCTGAAGACGAAGGCTTTACCTTTGCTGGCGAATGTTTTGTGTATGGAGTTATGAGAGGCGAGGCGGTAGAAGGACGGAGTGACGAGCAGAGAGAAATCAAACTGTACTAGAGAGGACGGATCTGATGTATTTATTATTCGCCCTAAATCTCTCTACTTCATACTTCAGGTTATTGACATCATAAACAAACCTCTCTTAGCACTCGGTGCTGGTATGGCATTATGCGTGACGGGGTTGCAGCCGTCATTCTCGGTAACCGCTGCAGCATCAAGAGGGATGATGGCTCCCTGAGATGGAAAAACAGGCATGTCGCTCAAAGGCCGGAAGATCTTGATATCACGGTCGCCGTCGTAGACACGTCTTGTGAATATATCGACATATCGTGAAACTCTTGGAGGGAACCAAGCCGTGCACTAGAGACGGTTATCGACTGATCACTCACTGTATTAGCATTGGGATATGATGCTATGATGTGTTGATAATGTGTTCTTTGTCATAGTTGAAGCCAGGCCCTTGATACGCTGACTGAGCCAGAAGACCGTCTGGGAGAGAATGTCTCCAGTACATGGGCTAGACCAGATGTCCATGCTCTCCAGAGGCCATGATATTCATGGTATGTAAGTGCGGGATCATCCGGTGCCGGAGCTAGAGAAACTGCGTTATGATGACTCGTGACTCGAGACGGCGTTTACTACAGTTAAGGTATAAATAGCTGAATACCTAGCTTATCCATCACGCCTAGCCCTCAAATGGCTCCTCCACGTACTTGATCGATGCATGATCGCCTTTGACGCGCGATCGCGTGTACAATGTATTGGTGTCGTTCCACAAGATTGCCGACATGAGTCCCTGATCCGCGGCGCCATCGCCAGCGATCGCACACTCGCCGCCATCATAGCAGGCGCGTGCACCCAGAAACGAAGCAGTTCCCCAGTCCGGCAAGATATACTGCGGTCCGTTGAGATACGTGCCAGCCTCGACAATCCTTTGATGACCACAAGTCAGCTACAAGCCCACACCGAGTTGACATGGGTTAATGTTCCACTCACCACTCTGCTGAGGCTCCCTGGGATGGCCAAGCTGGGCCGCGCCACGAGACAGGGGCGTCTTGACTATGTTTGTATGTCTTGCCGGTGTTGAGGTTGGTCAAGGTGGTGGTGCCATGATAACCGTTGTTGGTCGTTTCCACAAGCACATGAATATGATCACCTTCTGAGATCGCGAGCTGAGCTTTGCTGACACTCAATGGGTCATCTGGGATCCTATAACGAATCGGTTAGTCAGGCTCCGGAGGACTTCACCGAGTTAAACCCTACCATTCATGGAATCCTGTGTACTCGGTCGTTCCGTTAGTCCACACCGACATGATAACGCCGGCCTGCCAGAGTCCTCGAACGTGTGTAGGTGATGATAGAACGCCGTCAAGCCCGATCCAATAGGACGCTGTATATTGCTCTACCTTTTCACGCGGCTTCTTGGGTATCGATAGATGTGGCATAACGAGCGTAGCCTCGACCATGGTGAAACCGGTGGAATTACTCGATATGTTGAACTTGTCCGCGTACCGAACTGGTCCGGCCCATCCGGAGCCATAAAGCATTGGGTACTGCGCGTCTTTGGTTGCTGCGCAGGCGCTGCAGAGCAGCAACGCGGTCAACACTTTCACATTCATTGTGTTTACCAGTGATGCGAGGAAAAGAGGGAGAAGCCCGGATGCCAGAGGAAATGTTGTCCAAGGCTACTTATAGTGACGCCGATCATGCCCTGGCGGTGAGGTTGAACACGAGCTTCCCCACTATCAAAACCACCCACTTCGGATACACCATGCCGAGTGCCATGACTATCTATTCCGTCTTGAACGGAGTGGTTTTTATTTCCGTCTCAAAGGCTAAGCCGAGCCCAAAACACACTACTCATCTCTTCTAATAATACATAGTACTATTCTATAACTACCAAGCGCACCGCCAAGATATTACAAACCCTTAGTATTGCAACTGTCCAGGAGTTTGTTCATACCTCGTCTCGAAAACCCTCGTTTTGATGGGGATCAAAAGCTTCATCGACGTCAGCTACCTTCCTGTTTATCTCAAAAGGATTCCTTCCAAGAACCATTTCAAGGATAATACAAAAGGCAGTAAACCCCAGAGCCATTGTCAAAAGTCCAAGCAATTGGGTAACGAGCCAGCCCCAGTCTCCGTTAATAGCAACCCATACTGGAAAACAAATAAATCCGTATATAGCGCCTACCGACATGGGAGTTAAAAGCATAACGCCCAAGACTTTCCAGCCGACAAGGACAGACCGGTAGCGATATGCCAGAGCCGTCGCGAGGAAGACGCCGATAGAGTTAGGCGCCATCCACCACCATGGGAACATGTTAAGAATAATCAAGGGCTGATGCCCGTAGTAGTGGTAGACGCCCATCGGCAAGAGGATTTCCTCGATAACGAGATCAGACAGCATCATAAACCCTAGAAACCACCACAGATTCTTGGTCGCAGTCTTGTTGACCAGGAGGGCTAGATTCATTTGCATCAATGCGCCGTATCCGAACCAAATGGGAATCCAAGGTGGCATTTCGCGACCGACAAGGTGGAAGGAAGCATTATCTGCTGTCCATGGGTAGTATATACAACCCATGACGTCGATGAAGGTCTCTGGGAAGGCAATCATGGCGCCGCTTAGCGGTAGGACCAGGGGCAAGAGGGTGCGCTGCTTTCGGGCATCCCTCGCTCCGAGGAGGACAGCCAAGAGTCCCGTCGCCGTCATCAGAACCATGCAGATGATATTGTTTGTCTTTGAGTAGGGGAGACTGGTCGGCGGGATAGGAATGTCGAAATTGGCGTCGACATCGTAGTCAAGGCTACCTCGATCGGGCAGGGCGTGCATGTATGCGCCAAGAAACAGCAGTATAATAGCAGTACTTGTCGTAGCAGCGTATGGCAAGGTACGTAATAGAATTAGCATCTTGTCGTTAGGTATGCAAGAATCAACGTGTAATAACGTGTATATGAACGATGGGCGTGGCCGTGAAATCTCGACAGGTGGAGGAAACTGAGATGACCTACTTGATGGCCAGGCAGGCTACGTCTGTTAAAAAGAATGACAAACTGCTCCCGGAATACTCGGGAAGGGGAATTAGACTGTTGAGGCAGTTCGGCGCCGAGAAGCTAATGAGAAAAAGCAAATAGACTAACATTGGACGACGCGGCTTTCCTCGGGCCCGCGGAGAAATGCTTAGAAAGTCACGAAGGCATTTACTTTGGCTGTGGTTGGGTGTGTTCTGTTTCTCTAATAAGTTAAGAATAATAATACCAACTTATCTCCGGAAGACTTCCCTGGTTGTTAGTTGTATCTTAATAAAACTATCCTTCACCCCATGGTTGTACTCCAAGGCAACAGTAGTTTCTCAACGTCACCACTATGGAAGTAGGCCTTTCGTTATTGTGGTAAGAACCATTTTCTTTGACACTGTGCCTGATACTCTGTGGCTTGGGGGGCACCATCCGTAATGCAGTACTTTGTTAGGGAACAACACAAACACGCACACATTCACACACAGGTGGGTGAGAGCTACCCACCCCTTGAGAGAGGACGCGGGAAATGGATCTCATGAGTTTCTCGCTCTCTTCTCAAACAATATAAAATATCGAGCGTAAATGATCAATTTATAATGAGTAAGAACTACCCCAACGAAAAACTTCGAGGCAGCTCTTTTCTACTACTAATAGCAGACGAAGGTGATTGTGAGTTTGAGGCTCCCGTGAGTCTCTAGCCTTTTGTATGTACAAAAGAGTTCTCTGCACAATGGAAAAGACTTCTCCCCCAACAACGCTACCTAAACAGGTCCATTTAAAAGGTTGGTCCCTTTGGGTCAATCGTTTCCAACTCGCCCTGGCCCTTGAATTGCTCCAAAATGTTGGCCTTCTCCGTCAACATAAACCTGTCGGTCTGGATTCCAATCTTTGCCAGAGTCCTCCAGCGAGCAAAGTCCTCTGGGTTCCTCTTATCGCCGTGCGCAGATTCAGCATTCTCCCAGTGTCCCTGAGAGAAGCCCAAGATGCCGCTGATCGTCTTGCCCTTGATATCGTAGACTAGGGAAACAATCGTGCCCGTTTCCTCGAGCCAGTTGATCTGCCAGACCTCGCCAGGTCGCACACATTGGAAGGAGGCGGTTTGGTAGTTTTTGCGGCCGGCCATAGGGCCGCCGTGGATGGCGTAGACAACGCGGTCTTCGGAAAAGAACCAGATTTCATAACGCCACTTCTCTGGGTTTCCTTCAGAGTCTGTTGCATCATAGTCGTAGATGAGATGGGTATCACGCATATCCGTCTCAAAGGAGGGGTCTAGGTCGCCATTGGTCTGGTAAATTGGGTACGCAATGACGTCTTTCAGAAGCGTCACGAAAAGAAACAAGAAAACAAGTTTGAGATTCATAAGAGCCATTGTAAGTGTTTGTGTTGTGGATGAGTATTGAGGTAGAGAGCCAGTTTCAACCGTTCCGTGACGCCTTTATATATCTCCTCAAGCTTAGTGATGGTCTTGAAAGTCGGGCCACCTATAATAGCGTCAACTTTGGAAAATCCGGCCCTCCCGGACTCAAAGACGTCCAAAATTGACGAGAGAGTTGTTGGCGTGACGAGATGTCGCGAAATGGCCAGGGCCCAAGGTGGAAGAAACTCAATTTTGCATCGTATGATGCCACACCGCGCGACGAGAACATCCACAAATCGGCGCACAGCGCGGTCAGTCTCACCATGAAGGAATGCTATCGGCCCGTCAACCCAACAAGCTGGTTTAACTTCGGTTTGGGGCGCTTCTGCTGTCCTATTTGGTTCAATCAATCGTTTATCATTTTCAATGTTCTTCTGTTGCCTTTTTTGTCAATGCCCGTGACCGGCCCCTTCAATGCATAGATAACCGTTGCAACAGGGAGTTCAGTCCCTGTGATCGATCATTCGATACCAATGGTCCTACTAATGGCCAGATCATTCCTATTCCCTTCTACAACGGCACTTGGCACGGTATAGAGAAGAAAGGAGTTCAATGATTAACTATTAACCCTTTTTTCTGTACGGAGAAATTACCCTATGGCCCAAAATTGCCTAGCACTACGTTGTTATATAGCATTAGGTTTTGATACCGTTATGTATTAATAACTGTGTTTATGCTATTGTGGCTAATGGCTTCTTGTCATCGTTGTAGATTAAGAATGGCCGAGCACGAGCACGCCTTTCTCCCAACTCAACACGTGATCTCGCTTCCTTGTCTCGTCGCCAATACCCACCACCCCCTGAGCCACCATTCTTTCTCCCTTTCCTCTTCCTCCTCTTTCCTTCATCAGTCTCCATTCACCATGTTCTCACCAGATGCTTTCAATCTATTGCCTCGTGCTTATAGCGTCTACGGCAAGATAGAGGACCTTGCCAGGTGCGAAGTAGAAGGACGGAGCAGAGAGCACAGAGAAATGCAACTACATTAGAGACAACAGAGCTAATATATTTATTACCCGTCAAGGAAATGGGAATGCTTCAGTAACCACAAGGGATTGGTGTTATTACGGGAGTGTTAGCCTTGTTGCCAGTCGATCCACAAGAAGTCTTCCCCGTCCTTCTCAAAGCTGCGGTGAAGAAGGACGAGATAGGTAGTCATGTACTTTGGGTCATCTGGGCGGAATTAAATGGATTTCTGGTGTTCGTATCGTGGCCTAGAACTACCGCCATCTCCTTGTATTCATCCTCTTGCCAGCCAAAAGCTCTGATGGTAGCAACGCTCTTGATTATATCGATACAGGGTATGCGTATGACCCATCGACTAAATGGTCGTTAAGCGCAAGGTTGAGTCGTCTCTGCCCTCAAATGTCCATCAGAGGACGATTCGTACCTGATCGGCCCTCGGACAGGATAGTGAACCGACACTTCTCTCCAACCACGATTGTTTACAGGTTAGCAACAGGGCGGCTCGCGAATTAGTACGATCCCAGGGTTAAAGGGACTCCGATCAAAGCCGAAAACGGGTCTTGTGACACGTCAATGTGATTTGTCAAGTGAAGCAGGTTAGCCCATAGGTTAATTAAAGGAGTTATTCCAAAAACGAGTAGCCACTCTTACCAAACCGCGGAATAGTAAACCGCTAACACACGCCAACAATCTACCTACTGCCAGTCTGTCAACGGGGACCACTCGCTTAAACTTTTCGCTATTATCCCCACGGGGCGTAGTGTTGACACGACGCTATTCCCCACTGCCTGAATTAACCTTTGACGCTAGAAGCCGGCTGTTGAGCAGAAATGAGCTCTGGTTGGCCAGAGCAGTCCCACTCAAGAGGCTTGGCTGTACGCTGTTTAAACCACGGCATTTGGCGATACCCTCAAATTCCGAAGAAAAAAAGAGGCATATTACCCTGGCTCCAAAGCCTACCCTGGCCTTAGGAGAGTAGATTGAAGAGGGGAAAACAGTATTGTCGGTCCGATAATTCCTTCGACCAGGCCTGCTTCTCACAACTTGCTGCATGCTGTAAACCGGACCCCTTTGCTGGTGCTGTCACAAGACTCGACAAGAAATCGAGTCGAGAATCTCTGTTGTCGGCCCGATGGACACCCCAGATTTGATCAATCCACGTTTATCTCCACACTTGCCGATCCGGGGTGGCTGTGGAGTGAGAGTCTGGGCGCTTCATACGAGATCGTGGGACTCTCCGTATAAAAAGGGAACTTGGGGACGGGATGGAGTTTTGGAGGAGACCATCATCACTCAATCGCTTACACTAGAACTCAATTCATCCTTCCTAGCTCAACACACTTCATTCATCCCCGTCATGGACGAGTCCAAAGAAAATTCCAATCACCATGAAGGCGACAACGCCGCCCGGAATAACCCGGAAAACCCAGGCGTCTCTGTTGGCCTGTCACCAGTCGACGACATGCTTAGGGCAGCCGAAGAGGCGGCCCTGCATGAAAAGGAGATGTCCATCAGGACAGCCATCAAAGCTTACCCAAAGGCCATCGCCTTCAGCATGATTGTATCGCTTTGCCTTATCATGGAAGGCTACGATACCGCTCTAGTGGACGCCTTCTTCTCCCTTCCACAGTTCCGAGAGAGATTCGGCGAACGCCTTGAGAATGGGGATTATCAAATTACCGCATCGTGGATGTCAGGTCTCAAGACTGGCGTCCAAGTTGGCCAGATTCTGGGACTGATGGCTGCTGGCGTCATAGCCGAGAGATATGGCTACAAGAAGACAATCTTGGGGTCCCTTCTACTGCTTATCGGCTTCATCTTCATCTTTTTCTTTGCCTCACATATTGCCATGCTTTTTATAGCTGGCGTTTTGTGTGGTGTTCCATGGGTATGATCATACGTCTCTTTCATAAAAAGGTATCGAGCTGACTTTGACAAACTCAGGGAGCTTTCCAGACACTAACGACCACTTATGCGGCTGATGTAACCCCTATTCCATTGCGGCCGGTCCTAACCACCTACGTCAACATGTGCTGGGTGATGGGCCAGCTCCTCAGCTCAGGTGTGTTGCGTGGGCTCATTGACCGCCACGATAATTGGGCGTGGCGGATTCCCTACGCCATCCAGTGGGCGTTCCCACCTCCCATCATCATTGGTGTGCTGCTTGCCCCTGAGAGTCCCACCTGGCTCGTCCGCAAGGGCCGCCTCGAAGATGCTAAGAAAGCTCTGAGGCAGCTAGCCAGCGGACGATCCGAAGACGACATCAACAACACAGTGGCCATGCTTGTCTACACGGACCAAATGGAGAAGGAGTCGGTCGAGGGCGTCTCGTACTTGGATTGCTTCAGGGGCACAAACCTCCGCCGCACCGAAATCGCGTGCATGGTCTGGGCTGCCCAAGTTCTATGCGGCATCTGGTTCGGTGGCAACGTGATTTACTTCCTCCAGCAGGCTGGCTTTGATCCAGCCAGATCATTCGACTTTGGTATTGGCACTCAAGCCCTTGCACTGGCCGGCACCATAGGCGCCTGGTTTCTCCTCCCTCACGTGGGGCGCCGAAGACTCTATCTCGTCGGTCTCAGCGTTATGCTCGCAGTCCTGATGGCCGTTGGCTTCATGGGCATCCCGGCCCGCATGGATTCCATTGGCTGGGCTTCAGGTGCCTTGATGATGGTCTTTGTCGTCACGTATGATCTCACCGTTGGCCCAGTCTGCTACTGCCTCGTAGCAGAGATTCCGAGCACGCGCCTGCGCATCAAGACTGCGGTCTTGGCCCGCAACACGTACAATATCATCAGCATTGGGGCCAATTTTCTGAACGCGCCCATCCTCAACCCAGGGGCATGGAATCTCCGTGGCAAGGGAGGCTTCATCTGGGCGGGTCCTTGCGCTATAGTTCTCGTCTGGACCTTTTTCCGCCTGCCAGAAACAAAGGGGCGAGCGATCTCGGAGCTGGATACTCTCTTTGAGAGACGCGTCAGCACAAGGGATTTTGCCAAGACGGAGGTTACCATGTTTGAACAGAGTCAGAATGAGAAACTGGGCGTTGAATAACTTTGACCCGATTAGCTTTTGGTCTCTTTGACAAGAAGTTCAGGGGTTGCTTTGGAAACTAGGGATTTCTGTACAATGTAGCTTTCGTTGCCAGCCAAGTCTACTCGCGTCAAGATATAGTGTTCCTCTAGAATCGTAACACAATGATTTCTGGACGATGGAATCGAGTGGCGAGCAGTTGTAGGCGATGGTGTTGGTGCGCTCGTAGAACTACACTGAGTAGCCCAGAAGGACATTTCGGCAGAGAATCTAAGCCGTATAACTAACCGAGGCGATCTCAATACGACGTAGGCCATAAAGAAACATCCCCGGCAGAGCCCTAGTCGTGAGACAAAAGGCGTAGGATGGCGCGCTTAGCATCGTCGAAGCGGCCCTGTCGGACTCGTAACTATTAGGGGGACTAGGATTGTAGCCCCACAAGGATATCGTATGATTGCTGCGGGGAGATCTAGGTCGAGAGCAGAGCCTGTAGGCTCTGGTCGAAGAAGAGGCTTGTCTGTCTTGCGTATTCGAAGCTGGTGCTAGTATAGGACCTCTCGCCAAAGGAGGGTGTGACGCACAAGTTTAGGAAGCATTGTCGGCCCGACAACATGACTTGATCGGCATCGACGGCCCCATCATGGGATCAATGGATTATACTGGAAGCCCGTGTTGATCGGCTCCCATCATCTCCAGTTGTGCACCCCGCACATCCCCACTGTTCTGAGTGAGTGAGCCTTGGCCAACACGAGTTTAAGTACTCGTGTTGTCCCGTAGAGTGAACTTGTCCAGACATCTCTCCATCTTACCCATTTCCTCACTCTACATGTCTAGCTTACAATGAGTGTCACTACGACATATACCGCCCCCTTAGCACAGAAGACGCAGGGCTTCCATCCTCGACCAGAGTATCACCTCAAGGCTCCTCAGGGATGGATCAACGACCCCTGCGCTCCGGCCTTTGATCCAACAACAGGCACATATCATATCTTCTATCAATGTAAGAGAAACGGTTTCTCTGAATGCCTCTTTTCTAACGCCGCCAGGGAACCCTCAGTCTTGTGATTGGGGCAACATCTGCTGGGGCCATGCGACTAGCCCTGACGGCCTACGTTGGAATCACAGCGCAACCAACCCGGCGCTCCAACCCAGTGAGCCGTATGATAAGGATGGCATCTGGACAGGTTGTCTATGGCCAACTGGGCCTAAAGGCGAGAAGGACCAGCTCACGGTTATCTACTCATCCATCACATGCCTGGATATTCACTGGACCCGTGAGCACGTCCGTAACTCCGAAGGTATATCGCTGGCGACGTCTACGGACAACGGGAAGACGTGGAGAAAAAACGACCTAAACCCAATCATTAAGAACGAGCCGGAAGGCCTCAGGGTAACGGGCTTCAGAGACCCGTTCCTCGCGACTTGGCCTGCTCTTGATGAGATCCGAGGCGAGAGGAGCCTCTATGGGATTCTTTCAGGCGGGATTGCCGGCAAGACTCCAACCGTCTTCATTTACGCCGTCTCCCCGACCGATCTTACCGAGTGGAAATACCTGGGACCCCTGGTCGATCTTGTTCCTGGCTTCCGCACACCCGGGCCTTGGACAGGCGACTTTGGCGTCAACTGGGAGTGTGTCAACTACATGACCTTGCGAAGCGACACTGACGAGCACGACTTTCTCCTTATGGGGACGGAAGGGGGTCACAAGCGCGGCAATAAGGAGGGAAGCCCTGATAATCTTTTCGCGTGGTGCCTCTGGCTCGCTGGCTCTCTTGAGCAGACTACAGAAGGGCTGAGGCTAAGGCATGACTTTGACGGGATCCTAGACCATGGAACCTTGTACGCGCCAAGCTCGTATGAGCATCCCGTTACGAAGAAGAGGATTGCGTTCGGCTGGATTAAAGAGGAAGAGCTCACGCTTGCCCGGCGTGAGGCTAAGGGCTGGACTGGCTACCTGTCGCTTCCTAGGGAGCTCTTCTTGTACAACACAAGGAACGTAGTAAGGGGTTTAAAGTCGTCGTTGGGTGAGATCCGCTCTATCAAGGTAATCCCCGACGGCTCGGGGGCCAACACCATACACACGCTCGGCATCCGGCCGCTCGACAACCTGCGCCTCCTCCGGCCCTCTCGACCAGATGAGTGGTCAGCCATCGATAGTTTGGATACTTCAGGCATCCTGAAACACCAGACTCGTTCGACGAGCTGGGAGCTGGAAGCCCTCATAAACGCACACGCCCCGGACCCACGGCGCATAGGCTTCCACATTTGCCACAACGTTGACACCTCACTGCGGACAAGCATCTTCTTCGACACGCAGGAGGAGAGAATTGTCGTGGACAGGAGCTCGTCAAACCACGAGCCGGACATTCGAAAAGATACCCTGTCAGGGGCGTTCACACTCTTCTACATCCGTGAGCAGGGGCGCGAGACGCTAGAGGCCCTGAGGCTACGCATCTTCCGAGATGGTGATACGCTGGAAGTCTTTGCGAATGACCGGTTCGCGCTGAGCACAACAGTCTGTGTAGATGAGACGTGTGGGGGTGTCAGCTGGTTTGTCGAGGGCCATGGCGGTGCGGAGGGCGTGTTTGAGACGATTCGGCTATGGGATGGCCTCGAGTGAGAGACCCAGGGCAAGGCTAGGAATTAGTCCACCTAGTGTTCAAGTTTTACCACCAACATATGCCTAGTCCAGCCAGCATGAGTATCTTTGGTCGTCTTTTCGCGAAGCTCTAGTGATCCGCTTGGAATGAAGTGCACCTCCAAGATTACAGTGATAGGGACTGTATGGGCTGTGTCATCATTCACTTGTCGTCCAACATGTATATACTTAATTTTCGCTTGCTCACTTGAGGGGGAGCCTCTACCAAGTTGCATATATAATGGCCCAACGGGAAAGTGTATGCCCTCGCGCAACCTCTCAAGTAGGTACAAATTCTACATGCAATTGTCTTATTAAGTATCTTTCATTATCTGTCAACTCGCTAGTCTTTTCGGATCCTGCAGCCTGGCTAGTTCCAATAGTAACCTGTAGGTATAAACAGTCATGTCGACCTGCCTCAGAGATCTTGAGAACCAGTCTCTACCCTGCTCAGCAATAGTCTTGGCTATTCTTTGTCCTGCTTCCGTTGAAGTGAGATAGGAGACAAGCTCGGGAAGCTCTTCGAGGCTTTGACTGACGGGCACGTAGTGAACCCAGGGCATCAATCGCTCGTCGTGCCATTCTCGGAAGATTGTCTGCTTTAACGGTACTGAGTTTGATGCCAGAAGCTTGTAGTAACGCCCGCTTATTCCGTTTCCATCCGTGTCGAATACGAGCCGTGATCTGAGCACCTCATCCTTGTCTGCCCAAGACTTGGTGTTGAAGTAGGTGCTCTGGTCTCTGCAGTACTGTCTTTCACATTGGAAAATCCTAGTGAAGGCAACGTTAAATAACCGACTGTTTAAGAAAGTCGAGTACACCCGTCCAAGCATTCCGTTCTTTTGTCTTAAATAAGAATGCGGCTTCCGCTCCAGGTTCTGAGCCAAGGCCACAAATCTCTGTCGCTGGTGGTGTCGCCATTGGTCATCCAAGACAAATCCGCCCGTTGTTGAGCCAGCCCAGTACAAGTTGTTCCATTTACTCTCCCATTTTACATCAGTCAAGACGTCGTATTGAAACTCCTTTTCGATGTATGCTGGGCTTGGGAACAGGATGTCGCCCATTGTTGAAGGTGCACCTGTCGACAATATCGGCACCAATCCCTCAACGAGGTGAAGGGTTTTAGGGCTCATTAGAAAGCCGTGCATGTTTTTGTATTCGGGGTGTAGGCATAGGTCCTTCGCCGAGAAGTGGTTTTTGACAAACGGCATGTTGAACGTTTCCACCACAGGCTCGGGGTAGGAGCTGCCGGTTTTTCTCTGTGAATGGGCACAAGAAATGCTGAGCCTTTCCCAGGTCGCTCTCTTTGCCATGTCGGCCAAACTAAACTTTGCTGTTGGATTGGGGGGGATCAGGACCCTCGGTTCGTCAAAGTGGTTGATTAGAAACTTGACGTCTGGAAGTTCTCCGGGAAGCTCCCCCAAGAGGGTGTCAAACAGAAGACTGTAGTGTCTGTCGAAAGTCCGGTAAGTGTGTTGGCACTTCGTCTTGGCTTCCTTTCCTGAGAAATCGCAGAGCCAAACTTCGCTCCGTGGTGTTCCCTTCACCTTTGCCATCACATTGAGAACCTCCTGGCCGCTCAGTTTCCAAAATGGAGAAACGATATCGTAAATCATATCGTATTCATCAATAATGGGCGATTGATTTGACTCTGCAAACTTGAACCAGGCATCGAAGCCTTGTGGGGGCTCTTGGCGGTATCGTCGTCGATATTCATCGCTGGCAGCTTCGTAGCTTTTCGATTGGTTTCGGAGGAGATCTTCAAAGCTGTTTGTCGCGTGAAGAACCAAAGCTTCAACTGGGTGTACTGAAGATGTTCCAGAGCTGTTGGGTGAAGAGGGCTGTGCATTTCGAATCGCCCAAACATTGGAAAGATAGGGAAGAAGAGAGATGAGGGAAAAGCCCCAAAGAATTGATTTTCCCTTCGGTTGCCCAGGAATGAAGTGAATCGTTTGGCAAAGCGCAAGCAGTGACACTATAGCATGGAATAGAGCTCGCATCTCTGATGATTCTCGGAAAGGGTTGCTCGTGGCTGCGATGGCAAAAGTCCCAATGACGGGGGCCATGAGCCATGAGGTGTTGTGGGCCTGAAGCTTTCAGTAAGGGGTTTCAAATAATCTAAGAATGGGGCATTACTAACAAGTTGAATCATAAAGAGCCATGATGAAGCTTTGGAGAGTCCCAAGAAAAGGACATGGGAAATAGAACTTGTAAGGAGACCCAATGTAACGGATTGGATCCCCAGACCCGCCACGAGAAGAGCCACCACCCGTGTCGAAACTCCAATTATAGATGCTTCAATATCAACGAGAGGAAGATGGTAAAGGCCATCTATAGGTCTAGCTGTAAGAGCGCTGTAGACAACGAGAAGAGCAGCTACTAGAATGCTGGATAACAATGACCTGAAGAGGTCACCATTCGATAAGGACAGTGCGGCAACAGAAGCCACTAGAGTCACTCCCCAGCCTGAGTTGACCAGAGGAGAGAGGGTCCAAGCATCCGATGTTGGAGAGCTAGGAGGCTTGTGTCCAAGATACCTCTGGATTATGACAAGCAGTGGCGTTAGGGCCGGCTGCGTCTTGTCAGTGAGTCGAAACATGATTGCGCAGGGTCCTTCTCACAAAAAATGCCAGGGAGCTACACTCTGCCTTGTAAAAAGAAGCGCCTGCTATTCCAGCAGCAACAATCCATTTTAGACCTGATGAAGCTGTTTGAACTCCCAAATCGCCAAAAGGGGTGGGCGCGGAGCCTTTTGAGGGGGATGTGCGTCGTGCGTGCTTGATCAGAACAGGGAGCGTCGCCCAGCAGAGGAGCTCGGAAAATAGTTCTGGCCGTCGTGAGGAGAGATGCTCTTTTAATGTCGAAGAAGCCAGAGCAGCGGCCGATAATGCAACAAGAGGGTCAACGGCTTTGAGGACTGATGTCCTCATTTTTGTGACGGGGTGTGGTCGACGGGACTACTTCATCAACGCGGGAGAAAACAATGGCAAGTCAGAGAGAGAAACACGGATGCGCCGAAATCAGGCTCAGGTTCGAGCAAATGACACAGCCTCATCGACGTTGCACGATTTTCATGTGCCCAGTCTTTGTTGGTACCAATTATTTGGCAGCAGGCTAACAGGCCCATAGCCAGCATGCATAAGGAACTGGTAGCCTAATGTCACTCAGGCTCGTATCCCATTGAAGGAGCGCTCGGCAATCTATGTACTACTCGTATGCCCAGCACGTGGTCGTTGTTTGGCTGGGAAAAGCGCGCATGAAGGATGGGATGAATCCTTCGACTGAAGAGCCAACATTCTCTCTCGTATTGGACCCTGTTAGCCTGTCCTCTCGCCCGACCACCCGGCAATCTCGAGCCGAGAACCGCCGGGCGACGCGGGGCGTTGTAGGTTGCGCGTCTCAGACAACTGTTCCTTCTGGAGGCGCAGCAAGACGGAAGTGATTGGTTTAGAGTACGACGGGACCTTTGTGGCTGGCAAGGGGTCATGTAGTCAAGCCAACAACAGAAGGAGAAGACACACTTGGCTCATTTCTTGGACTCCCTTGGCCTACCGCACTCAAAAGACTCCTTAATGATGATGCGCTTGGCGATTGATTGGCAAGCGGCGCATGCTGCCAGAGTTGGTAAGCTTCGTCCTGGTAATGACGTTTGAGGAATTGAAAAGAAGCAATCAATGATCGACGCGACAGAGCACAGACGCTACCCCAGGGGGCTAGCCTTGTCTGCCAAGCGCTAGCAGAGATGAGCAACAAGGGCGTTTCCACGGCATTCATTCTGGTGCATGCTTCTCACCCTGTACCTGGCAGGCATGATTACCCTCTGGACAGTTTATCGAACTTATGGTTAAGTTGGATGCTCCACATGCTGTTAAGAAAGCCAAGAGAGCGTATGGGGCTTACTAGCGACGGTGACGAGTAATGTTTGGAGATAGACTTGCCGACGCGCCAGCGTTTCGTGCAGCCGTTGTAGATTAACCTTATGTCACGTACCAGGGGAGGAAATACAGGCAGGCATCACCATCCTTGTTGATAGGAAGTGCAGGTCTGGTATAACAGGACGATATTAACACCGTCCTTAAACAAAAATATGGAAAGCGAGGGCCTACAAGACCTGACTGTCTGGACTCCAACGTGACATGCCATGAGGATGATATACAATGTATATCCTAAAGAGTAAAACGTCTCGCTATGACTATGATCTTGAGTACCGTGTAGACGTCAGCAAGAAAAACATGTGACGGCCTATCACTAAACACGCAGTCCAGGAAAGAAGCCACAAGACGGTCTCGCTTTTCGCAGTATCGCGTGCACTGTCCTGGAAAAGGCCTTGCCATAATCCACGCCGGCAGCCAAGCAACGATCCAAAGCGAGAGAATAACAGCAACCAGGCACACCATCCATCCCACCCAAGTCAGCCATGAAATGTACCATTTCCCGTTGGTGCTGTGCCACTCGGAAAACGTCAAGAAGATGAATCCGGGGACCGAGAAAGGGTAGAACAAGCTGAGGGCTGCAGGTATTCCTAGTACGACGAAAAACACGACATAGATGGCGCGATAGACTCGCTGTCTGACAAGTCCCTGGTCCACGGCGGGTATCGGTTGTTGAATCTCATTAATCAATTTTGCCCAAGATATTATTTCCTGGCTTGTTTCCAAGATCGAACGCCGAGGATTCAAGCGCAGTGCCGCAAGGGAGATGAGCTCGAGCGCGAAGAGCGGAATCGCGTATAATACCACTAGCAGGGTAAGGTCCAGTGATGCTTTGGTGTTGAAGGCTTCTGCAACTGTCGTAGCAGCAAGTGTGACGTAAAGAATTCGAGCTGGCCCAAAGGCTTGCAGGTGATCTAGACCCTCTTGCAAAGACTGACCGCCACCGGATGTGCCTGCTGGGGTAGCCCCGTCATTGTCCCTGTATTCAGGCTTCTCCCACCATGGATCCTCCTTGGAAGTGTAGTGACGGCAAATGAGTACCGCCGTAACTGC
This sequence comes from Fusarium solani-melongenae, assembly GCA_023101225.1. Taxonomy (NCBI): domain Eukaryota; kingdom Fungi; phylum Ascomycota; class Sordariomycetes; order Hypocreales; family Nectriaceae; genus Fusarium; species Fusarium solani-melongenae. The sequence goes on from CP090031.1 coordinate 4,245,921, forward strand.
TTCACTCGGAGACCTTTTATGTATTATGGTGCTTTGAGTGAGTGCGATGAGAGTGGGAATGAGGTCAAGCAGGCCAATTTCTGGTGCCAGTCTGTAGAACCGGGACCGCTTCTGGTAGACTAGAGATCCAGGCATATGAAGGGCTGAGACCACGGCGAGAATAAGGATCATTGGGATAGCTTGAATAGAGGAGACATGTTGATCACGGCACCTCTCGGCCAAGTCGGGAGTGGGGGTGGGAGTCGCATTTCGGGATGCTTCCAAGGTAGACGTGGGTGCGAGAGAGGCACCATTCGTAGTGTCCGAAGCTAGGCTCGCAGTAACGGTAGTGAAGGTGGCTAGTAGGAAGAAGAAAACAAAAGCCGGGCTTGTGTTCATTGTGCGTCTGCCGGATGATGTGGTTCTATGGGCTAGGGTTCATGGTTTGACGATCTTGAGATCGCGAGAGAAACAGCATTGAACGGTCGCTGCAATAATTCCCAACGAGAATATATTTACTTGGAATGGTGATCTGCTTTTTGAGAATTGATCTCGCGCAATCAGGCAGAGTCGCCCGGTTTGTGAGGAGAATGAGGCTATGTATATACACAGCCCCCCAGGCTAAACCACAAGGCACACCCTGTCGATCTCGAGTTTATCAGAAGATCGGGATCGATTAAGCCTCAGTGAAACTTTTTCAGCTCTTCATTATCTGAATCTGCATCTTTTAGTCCATGCTCTTGGTGAAGAGGCTTCCATGATATCATGAGCAATGGAGTTCTCTTTCGAGTTCAGTGCCTGGATCATCAACTTTTACTACGCCAGCTGGCTCAACGAGACAAGTTGGAACGAGCCGGAAGATAACTCGCCCAAAGTTGACGATTGCAAAACTCCCATGCTCCCGTCACCAACCTTGGTTATCTGGCTGGTCCTTGTGCCAGCCCTCGCAAACGCTGCCCAGCTCCCTGGATCTATTCTATATCATGGCCATTCTACCTTTTATCGCCTGTCCCCGATTTCAGGTCTAGCTGACTGCTTTTCCACATACACGTTGGTCGGGAAAGCGTTGGCTAAGGGGCATTCTTGGCGGCAATCTATCGCTGGCGTCCTTCTCATGAGACAAGGAATAGGACAGAACGACCTTTGGTGGAGGAAATTCAGCCTTTCTGTAAGGACACGCATCGAGGGGTCTACTTGCATATCGTATGCCGAGGATGAAGACGAAACCGCCACTCTCGCACCTACAGAGTCGTCGGACGACTGGCCCAATCACGACGTCGAGGAATCACATCTCAGATTCGCACTCACTCGAATCACCGAGCCAGTTACCCCCGAAAGAATAGCCGGGTCTGCTCTCGTGCTTCTAGTGTTCTTTCAAGTCGTTGCCCTCGTTGTGATGGTTCCCGCCATGTCATTCCTAAAGGTGACAGCCATACTTGCGCTGGCATATACTGGTTGCCTTTTCATGTTCGAAATCCTAGTTTGGAGCATGGCACTTGGCGCTTCTAGACATTCCATTGCTGAGATACCCTGGGGAAACATGGTCGAACTCCTCTGTGACTTGGACCCTGGGGATGGTCCATTTTCTCTCGTTCAAGACACGAAGGACAGTCGAGAATTGGCGGACATCGAGCTCGAATCTTGCTACTCCCAGGATATGAACGATAACCAGGATACTAAGCGAAAGATGCAGAGGACCTCAGCTTGGGGCATCGCGATCAAGCTGATAGCGGGCTTCTTTGGGCTGATCGAAGCTTTTGTCTGGATCGTGATTACCTATGCCGCGTGGAAAGTGAAGCCCCGGCTTTTGTTCCCAGCGGCGGCAACGGCAATCTTGATCAACTTGGGCCTGGTTATCAATTGCTTGTTTCCTAGGATCGTGGATGTACGATTGGGAATGATCCGGCGGTTAGATCTATCCGACCAGGAAACAAACACAGTGGTCCGTGTTGGTGTCGCCGCTCTTCGCTGGCTGCTTACGAAAACCACAATGGCCAATTTCATTGCTGTTTCCTGGCTCGGGCTAATACTTACCATGTTTATCTTGGAGAGGGCCGGGAGTTGGCCTGTGGATGAGGGCGAAGAGTCTACTACGCTGCCACAGTGGCTAGTCGGGCTGGCTAGTTCGTGACCTCAGGAAGGGGTTGGACTGACGCAGGCTTCTCTTAAGACGTGATACTGTTGGTTTGAAACTTGGGCAGGAAACAGAAGGTTATCACTGCATTCTGTGCTCAAAGATGGGTAAAAACACCCGATATTTATAGCGATCTGTGCTGCTGCGCAGTTGCAACCACTCGTCATAATCTTGATTTATGATTCCATTACTCTCACAAAATTATCACATAAAACCTGGTATAGAATCAACGAAATTTTCAGTTCTACTAGGTTGGCTACTTGCCCCAGTACCTCCACTTCGCCTGACGATGCAAATTGATATCGCCAGACAGAGTCGCCAGAACCATGCCGTACAATCCTCCAATAGGCCATTTGCTCAACCAGGACTCGCTCCACTGCTCAGTGCTTTCCCCTTTGGCCTGGACATCGACCTTTACCTTGTCGTAAACCGTCGGCAAAGTTGTGGCGGAATACTTCTCCCTCAGAGCTTGATACCATCCATAGTCGTATAGATTCCAGAACTCATCTTCTTGGTAATATGTGTGGGCATATAGCCACTTGCGGCCACCAAGAGCCGTGAGTTTGTGCTCCAGGTCACGGTTTTTCGAGATGAACTCGTCAAAGTTTTGAGGTCCCCAGCCCCAGACACCAATGTTCAGCATTGGTTGAGATATTTGAGTCTCAAGAGGAGCCTGCTTCTCCGTATTGCCCACTGAGTCCGAGGCTTTGCGGTTTGTGACCGGATGGAACGTTGGCATCGAAGATCCTTTCAGGGGACATAGCCACAACGGCCAAATCCCGAGTGAACGGTCGACCCAGTTGATGAATGTCTCAGCCGTCTCGTAAGGAAGTGCCAAGTCTTGTACAACAAACTGCGAGGAAATGCGGCTGGCGTGAAGGGCATGATACAGTGTCCGAGTATGCGAGTAGTCGTCGAGAAGCCAGCGAAAGAATCTGTTAAACGGGATCGCCTTGAAGTAGGTGTAGCCCTGGCGACCAACCCAGAAGCCGCCCCGGTCATAGCGGAAGAGATACTCGGTGAGCGGCACGTACTCTGTCACAGTTGACGATGGAGAGAGATAACGTGTTTTATCCTGCACGTGAAGGTAGAACCATGGGTCGCCTGGATGACTGAATGTTTGCACGGGACAATCTGAAGGCTTGACATCGGTTGCTTGACCTGTGATGATGACACCGTGATCTTGTGAGTAGACGATGCCGTCAAGGTAGTCAATATCAGAGTTGTCGCATTCCTCCTTGATCTCGGAAATAGCATTGGCAACGCTATCAACCTTGCGATATGTCGTCTTGACGAATCTCTTGGCCTCGATAAGCTGCAACTCTATCGCCGTGGTGATGCCAAGTGTCCCTGCAGCCCCGGCAGCACCGTGGAATAGGTCTGGCCTTTCCTGCCTCGATGCTTTGACCACATCCCCATTTCCGAGAACCATCTCGACGTAGTTGACGGTTTCGTTGAAGAAGCCATGGCGGAACGAACTGCTTTCCCCTGATGTCCCCGAAAACCCGCCCCCCGCGGTGATGCCGGGGAACTCCATGACAACGGGTGGCACAAGGCCGTACGCAATGGTGGCTTCGACTAGACGATCCATAGGGACATTGGGCTCCACGAGACAAGTCTGTTGATTGACGTCTATGGCAAGGACGTTTGATAACATGCCGATATCAACAATGTTTTGGCTGGACCCATGACGGGGGCGGGTACTGTTTGAGGAGCCGTGAAACACTCGGTATTTCTCTCCAAGCTTGAAGAACTGGCGTACAGCAATCGCAATGTCCTCGACAGCTTGGTCATGGCGATCCATGGCGAAACGTGACTTGTCGACAGATTCTGGTATGCTGATAGAGAGGGATTTGAGGAATGAAGATCACCGGAGAGGAAGAGGGGCTGCCTCATTTCTTTGGAGAAGAAAACGAGTGACAAGACATGATTTTGTTGAGGCGGTGCAACTAGGGAACGCGGTCTCTTTCGGTGCACTACATGCGCGGCGTCACTAGTTGGTCAGGGGATGTGACCAAGTGCCTCTTTCTCCTTGGCCAAGAGCTCTAGCTTGTGTTTCCTGACAGCTCTGTACACCAAGCCACAAAGAACATTTGTATCAAGATGAACAGGATAAGCTGTGATGTGAGTGGGCGCAGAGATAGGCACAAGTGCGCAGCCGCCTTGTCGACGCCTGATTGGCTGCCTTGCTTCTTCCCTGGTAGAGACGGCGTGAGACAGTCTCAGCCACCTCAACAGTCCGACCGAGACACGCCTACACACTATTTGGGGCCGGCCTGAGACTTGAGTCGATCGGGCAAGGGGGACAAATCTCGCATTGCGTCTTAAATCGACGGGGATCGTCTTCCACTCCACAGGATCGGATCGAAGCTCCGCTGAGGGGCCTCTGCTGTTCAAGCATAAACGATGGATCGAGAGCTATTAGGGAGTACAGGCCCTGGGGTCACGCATTTAATATGGGGTGAAGGATCTGCTCAATCGATGCCTCTGTAATCCACTCTGGGCCAAGACTGGTTGATGCCTCTTGCGCCACTCGATTCCTGGAAACTTGAGACATTTGGAGTTTTGCTTGACTGAGGAAATCTCTTATCCTTGCCTGTCTCGATTCTCGAATGAGCGAAACGCGGTGGTGATGACTGGGCGTTGTCGTGCCCAGCGGAAAGATGGACACCTGGGAGCTAGTCTCGATGTTTTCACATTCTAGCTACTCAAGCCCATGTAGCTGAAGAGAACCCCAAGGGTTCATCCTTGAATAATGACCTCGCTCGGCTTGCTATTGCTGTCGACTTTGTGGTCAGAATGACAAGAAACTTGTTTTCAACGCTATCTTGTCTTGACCGTGTCCAGCACCAAACCTCAAAATTGCTCATCACCAGATTCCTGGGATAAATCGCCACGGCACGCGTCTACAGTATTCCATCCATGCAGCACCGTACTTAGCCGAACATCTCTTCTCATCCCGAATACATCGATGAATAAGTAGCATGGTCATCCATATAGCATAGACCCAGACCACAGTTCGAGTGCTTCCAACCAACGCACATGTGCTGAAGCTAAGAAATAGATCCCCCACGTAGTTGGCGTGTCGTGACCATCCCCACCAGCCACTGCACAGAAGTAGGCTTTTGTGCTGCTTGCCGTCCGAGGTCTTGAAAGAGGCTACTATGTACTCGGCAGGTTTGCCCCAGATGTTGCATTTTCCGCCAGAGCGGCGGAGATTGTCTTTTTGGTGGTTGACGGAACGAAACAGAACATAGCCGGCAAGGCCGAGGGCAAAGAAGAAGGCCAGGTAAGGGGCCGAGGCAGATTTTGGGTATAGACCTAGGTATTGACCTTGGATCGTGTATGTGGTTGGTAAGAAACAGAAGCAGCCCCATGCGAGGTAGAATCCGTAGTGATCGTGGGCAATGTCGATTGTTCGCAGATACCAAGATTCGTTGACGAAAAAGTCAACCACGTATATCGTTTGAAGAATCGTGATGAGAATCAGAGATGGCTCGATGTACTTTTGTGCCTGGTGTTGATATGCCATGTTTGAAAAATCACTGGGGTTTCACATTTTTAGCAAGAGTGATGAACTATGCGGATTTAGACTTACATCAATGTCCAGGCGATCATTCCTGGTCTCCCGTTGCTGAAGAGCTTGAGATCAAAGCTATCGCCAAGTCGCGGGTTCAGCTCGATGCCCATGTAAAAGTCATATAGCGAAGATCCTGAAGGTTTACGTTAATCTTCGTCGAGCCAGCAATTGCAAATACGGCAACGTACCACTGAACTTTCTATCTTCTGGATGAGTAGGCATTATGTATGCCTTTACAAAGGCAAACGTCGAAATGGCATATCCAGCCAAGTTCATGGCCCCAATCAAACTGCTCCAGTTCCGGGGGATGAACCCGGGATCCAACACGCCAACCAAGCAGAGGACGATATACAGAACATGGGTGATGATCCAAGCAGACAGGCCATTTATCCGATAAGATAGAAGATAGCCAGCTGGAGTCAGCTGCCCTTTGTGTGTATCGCCTGGAAGGTATCGGAACAACAGGGCCTGTAGCCCAACCCAGCAAATGACGGCCAATACGCCCTTGATTGTTAGTCGTGGGCCGTATTTGATGCAGATGCTCCAAAAGCCTTCCTTCATGACCGCCTCTGCAAAGAGGGAGAACGACGCGTCATACTGAGCGAGGGTGATGAAGGCGCATATCGAGGTAAGAGGCGCAAGAAAGCACGGCGATGCCGCAATAAAGGAGCGAATCCAGGAGCGGCCAAAGCCAGTGCGACCCCAAACATTTCCACTGATAGATGGTGCAGACTTCTTTATCGACATTGTCAATGTTGTTGTAGAGGCCGAGGTTGGCCTACCCTCTGCGTTTCGCATGGTGAGATCTCGCGCAACCTTGTTTTGCTGTTGCGGCGTATGTAAACGCACGTTCAATGGCTGGGCTTATATGCGCTGCGTCATCGACTGACAGCCAGCTCCCAAGCGCTTTGGGGACACGGAATGCAACCAGGCTAGCTAGTTTGATAGCGTCAATATCTCCGTGGGCCCCTGAGACTTGTACCGCCATACGGGTCAATGGCGATCTACCGACCTAAGCCAGGGCGCTGAGGTTCAACCCGTTCAATGGCCAATTGAAATGGCGCGCCGAGGATAGCTCGGCAAAGCCCCGAGACAAGATTCGGTCCGCTTCCAAAGCCACGGATGGTGATGGAGTCTCAGCTCGCCGCGATACGGAACAGCACGGCCAGCTGACTTTCGCTACAGTGGTCTGGGCGAATAACGATGCGTTGAGGGATGAAAAAGAAAGAGTCAACTTGTGTGGCTGGCACGTAGTCTGATTAGGCCGGCAGCCCAGTGGGAATAGTCGATTGAACTATTTAGTTAGCGCTGACCGTTGTCTCCCAGCTGGGAAGAGCGGCAGGAGTGGCTTGAAGAACAACTTGTGCATCACGTGGCGGCTACTCTTTGGGCTTGGACAATTGTAAGGGGCATGGAGATGCTGAGAATCTGCCGGCTCTATCTACAGATCCTGTCAAACTCCTGAACGCCTAGGCAACGCGGGGATCAGCATGATCGTGGGCCAAGCTCCCGATGGGAGCCAACCTGCGGCCACTGATACTCTCAAAGATGAGTCCTTTCACTTGAATGATAACAGCAAGAAGCCACTCCCCACTATTTCGACCAGAGGCTTCTTTTCCAATAGGGTGGATCCCGTCAATGTTCAAGTTCGCTATCTTGGTGTTGAACTCACAACACGAACCGTTTGGTCTAAGCTACCGAGAAGCATCGCGTCGAGACCTGACCGCCAGCCTCCGAAGGAGATTCTTCGAGAGATTGCAGCCGACTTTCAGCCAGGATCACTGACAGCAATCATTGGGGCTAGTGGATCTGGCAAGACGACTCTCCTGGATTCGTTATCCGACAGACTTGCGAGTCAAGCAATAAGCCAGGGAATGACCACCTTCAACGGCCATCCCAAGGTTCACGATGTCAAGCACGCCTATGTCACGCAGCAAGACGTTCTTCTCCCTACTCTCACCGTACGAGAAACTCTGGGATACGCTGCCGACTTACGCCTCCCGTCCTCTGTGACAGCACTGAAACGTCGTGAATTGGTTGAAGATGTCATCAGCGAGCTGGGCCTGCAGAAGTGCGCCAACACGCAGATTGGGAACAGTAGGAAGAGAGGATGCTCAGGTGGAGAGAGGCGCCGCGTCAGCATTGGAGTCCAGCTTCTGGCAAACCCATCACTTTTGTTCCTGGATGAGCCTACGACTGGCCTTGATGCTGCCAATGCATTTCAGCTAGTGACGACGCTCCGGGGCATGGCTCAAAGAGGACGGACCATCATCATGACAATTCACCAGCCTCGATCCGAGATATGGTCTCTACTGGATAATCTACTTGTCTTGGCTATCGGAGGACTCGTCTTTTCTGGCCCCGTCTCTCAAGCTCTCCCCTGGTTCGAGGCCAACGGTTTCCACAAGCCCCCGTTTACCAACCCTGCCGATTTCATCATTGACATATCCTCGATCGACTATCGAAGCCCTCAGCTGGAAGAAGAAAGTACTGCTCGCATCAACACCTTGAAGTCAGCCTGGCTGGCGGAGAGCCAGCGTCGTTTCTCCCAACTAGTCAGCACCGGATGTCCTCTACTTGAGTCCCCCTCACAACGGAACACGAGCCAGCACAGATCTCAGCTCCAGCAACTTCGGGTTTTAACCAAACGGAGCATCAAGATCACGTACCGAGATCCTCTAGGTATGGTGGCATTCATTATAGAGGCTGTTATAATGGGCCTTGCGGTTGGGTACATGTTCTATGATCTGGAGCGAGACCAAGTTGGCATTCGGTCCCGTCAAGGGTGTTTGTATGTTGCTGCAAGTCTACAAGGCTACCTCGTGCTTATCTTTGAGACATATCGCATGACTCTTGACATGCCAATATTCGATCGAGAGGCATCGGAACACTGCGCCAGCCCTGTTGCGTTTGTCTTTTCTCGCAGACTTGCCAGGCTATTGACAGAGGACTTGCCCGTTCCCGTCATATTCTCAGTTTTGATTTACTTCATGGCCGGGCTTGATCGTCAAGCTGACAAGTTCTTTACCTTCTTTGCAATCTCTCTTCTAAATCACTACATCGCCGTTGTTTGCGCGATGGCATGTGTGGTTATCAGCAGAAACTTTGCGACCGCAAGTCTCATTGCAAGTCTGATATATACCCTGCAGAGCCTTGCCTCGGGCATGATTGTGCAGATTCAAACCATTCCCGTCTACGTTCGATGGACTCGTTGGATCACCTACATGGTATGTTTGCTTCTGTTGCTGAAATTTTTCCGATTCTGACTTTGTCAGTTTTATACCTTCAGCGCCTACGTTGGAAACGAGTTCCAAGGCAGCGTCTATGAATGCCCATTCCGAGACGGCCAGTCCGACCCCAGGTGCACCCGCTACACTGGGGATTTCGTCATCAAGTCCCTCGGCTTTCCGCAAAACTGGACTGGGATTGCCATAGCTTGCATGGCGGCCTTTGTCATTTTCTTTGTGTCTTTTTCGATCACTGGTCTGAAATATCTGAAACCAACATCGATTGCGAATGCTCGTACCCCCGAGCCACAAAGGGAGGTTTCTCCGAGCTTGGAAATGGCGGCTCAGCAACCGATTGCCAAGGCTAGACGTCTGCCAATCCAACTTGAGGAGTTTTCCCTAACATTGAGAACTAAAAGTCTGAAGACATTCAGAGGTGGTCCAACGGAGAAGGTCATTCTCAAGCCCATCAACGCGGAATTTGAACCAGGCGTTCTCAATGTCATTATTGGGCCCTCTGGCAGTGGGAAGTCTTCTCTCCTCAACGCCATAGGGCGAAGGCTTCACGACTCGGCAAGCATCACGTATCGTCAATCTGGAATAATGAAAGTTGATGGAGTAGAAGTGTCTGATCTGGCCTTCAGATCCATCTGCTCTTATCTTCGTCAGGATGATGAATTACTTCTACCTGCCATGACGGTTCGGGAGACTCTTCGCTACGCAGCACTGCTTCGCTTACCGCGTAGCATGAGTGCCCAAGACAAACACCAGCGCGCCGAGGAGATTCTCCTCAAGTTGGGTCTGAAATGCTGTGCAGATGCTCTCCTTGGAAACGAATCGTTTCGAGGCATATCTGCAGGAGAGAAACGGCGAGTCTCTCTCGCTATTCAGATCCTTACCAATCCCCAAGTCCTTCTGGTGGATGAACCAACTTCGGGACTGGATGCATTCACAGCCAATTCTATCGTACAGCTCCTACAGGTTCTCGCAGAGGAAGGTCGTACCATCATCATGGCGATTCACCAACCTCGCTCAGACTTGTACGGACTCTTCGGGAACCTATTGCTACTATCTCACGAAGGATCACCTGCCTACTGCGGACTAGCAAAAGACATGGTCAATTACCTTCGCGAGAGTGGTCACGGCTGTCCATCACAAACCAACCCTGCTGATTTTGCCTTGGACATTGTGACAGATCTTTCTCAACATGGCTCGAGAGGGGACAGGATTAAAGGTGGTGAACGAGTACAAAGATTGATCGAGCTCTGGAAACAGCGATCTGTCCTTACACAGCGAGAGCTGGTAGAAAGTGACGGTGGGCAAAGCCGAGTCCAAGGGACAAGTCGAGATTTTATCGACTCAACCTCTGACAATCGCCAATCCTTCGAATCTCCAGTTGAACAATCCATATCCGTGCGTGATATAACGCCTCTCTATACCTCACTTCCACTCCTAGTCCGCCGAGCCATAACCAACACTTGCCGACAGCCTCAACTGGTACTTGCCCGTATCATGCAATCCAGCGGCGTCGCCATAATCTTCACGCTTTTCTTCGCACGCCTGGGCCACGACTATTTGTCTATACAAACACGCCTGGGCCTCTTCCAACAGTTGGGCGGATTCTACATCATCGGCATGCTCACCAATGTGGCAATCTATCCCAGTGAGCGGGATGTTGCGTACCGAGAAAGCAGTGACGGCGCATACAGCTTGGACTCGTTCTTGGCCTCCTACACGATTGTCGAGCTACCTTTCGAGGTCATCAACGCCCTGTTTTTCGGGATCCTGGCTGTATTCGCTATTGGGCTCCCTCACACAGCAGCTACATACTTCGTTACCTCCCTGGCCTGTTTCAGTGGGCTGTCTTGCGGCGAGAGTCTGGGAATCATGTTCAATACACTTTTCTCGCACACGGGGTTTGCCATCAACTTGATGGGTGTCATCTTGGCTTTGGCCAATAGCATGGCTGGCATATTGTCGCTGGATATGCCGCCTTTGTTTGCATATCTGAACTACCTATCCCCCATTCGCTATCAGGTGCGTGGTGTAGCGTACTACTCGCTGCGAGACTTGTCATTCGACTGCAACTTTGACAATGGCACTTGTCCAATAACAGCTGGTGAGCAAGCTCTAAGGCTATACAAATTCGATGAGCATCCGCTGGTGAGTGTGGTTGGGATGGGGGCTTGTGTTGTCATGTACCGGTTACTTGCCTGGGGGTTGTTGGTTATGGTTAGAAGAAGGACTACTGGCTGAAATAGATACCCGAAGGATTGAAGACCAAGACTCTGAGTGATGCCCTATGCTATCCCATATTGGTATTGACGGGAATAGGAACAGAAATTCAAGAAGTGGTCACCTATAGACCCTTTCTCCCACAACCAAGCGGTCATCCCTATATGATCCTAAAGGTCGTGGCCTCTCCCTGAAAGACCTCCTTCGCCCATTCCACCGCTCCAGCCTCATTCGCTTGGTCCCACGTCTCATCCGACACCACATCCACGCTCTCATCCGAAACCGACTCGCCGTGACTGACCCAGCCGCCACTCCACCATGAACGACGACGCCTCGTGATACGATATCCTGGGATATATCCGACCCTCCGGAATTGTTTGCTCGTGTCAACTGACAGTCCTGCAACCAGCAGCAAGCCAAAGGGCCCATTACCATCCGCGCCACAGACCAAGAAGTAAGGGTGCGCAAACTTCTTGCCGAGGCCGTGTACATCCCATAGAATCGCCAGCTCATCATCTGGGCCTAGGAACACCCGTGGATTTCCCCACAAACTGTCCGGCAATTCCACCTCGACGAGATGGCCCCTTACAAGCAATGTGGGAGGGCTTCCTTCGCCTGTAATGACATCCAAGATGGCCAGATCAGAGTCTTTGGCTAATTGCCTAGTATCGTAGACAGCTTCCCCCGTGAGCGATGCCCAAGACCACGTCGGTGCACCTCCATCCACAATCCTGTTACTAGATCTTCCATTTCGAGGTATGTGCCACATCAGGTCAGCTTTGATGCTGTTTCGCCAGAGGCCAAAGACGTATTCATCATCGCTTCTCAGTTTACCAGCCGCTCTCGCCAGTCCTTCGATGGCAGGCAGTTTGTCTGTTGGGAAGGTGAGGCCAAGCTGCGTATATGCCGGTACAATGTCCGACCTCCAGCTGGCCTGGACGTTGGAGGCATCGATGTTCTGGGGATACAAGAAATGTTTGATGACGCTCATAGTGCGAAGTGTCCGCAGAGAAGTTGCTGAGCATTCACACTCACAGACGGACCTGCACTCCCAAGCCATCTCGTTGCGGGAAAAGTGCAGGGTCCGCGGTGACAGGAGGCGTTCTTGAAACACCCAGCCCCTGGTCGACAACTTGCTCCGACCTTTGCCACCTTTAGTAGTCCAGGTGTGGAATGGGAGCTCCTCAGCTAGGAATCCCCGCGTCCGTATATGAAGGACCCCTTCCTCCAGGTCCTGTGTTTTGAACGGTACGTTAAACCTGGGTGTGGCATCGCGTGATGGAGGATCAAGGAAGCCAGACGTGCTGTCAGGCGCAGCATCTGCAAATATGGTGACGTAGGCGTTGGCATAGACTTGAGCCATTCTGGAGGCCTCGTGTTGCCAGTCCTCAGCAGAATCTTGAATGATACAGAGCGAATCTATCCAAAGATACGGGATTCCAAGTACCCGAGCCACCTTGATAGCGTCGAGAAAGGTCTTTGGAAGATCGGCTGGCAGTGAAGTGGTATAGTCCTGAACAGTAGCGGTGGTGGTCTTGGTCGGAGTGCTTCCTCCCCAGCAGTGACTGAGAGCCGCATAGTATGCTTGCTGGCCAGGTTCAGCTATCACTAGCCGCGGTGGCACTTCATCATCCCCGACTAATATGACACGGGTCGGAAGCAGTGGAACAGTAGCCTTGGTGCAGTTTGCGTGTTTACCCTCTGCTCTCACGCACATGCCAAGCCACTCGCGAGCCAATGCGACACAGCTTGAAGACAGTCCATATTCCGGGATATGAAAACCTCGACCAATTAGATCCCATGGGGCCGGGACATCACCTACAGAGTTGGTCATTTGTTATCGCCTTGGAACAACGGGATACTGCGTAGGTATCTTACCTTCTAGGGTGTATAGCTGGAGAGTCTTTTCGACGACTCTATGTGCAACAGGATCAGGGTAAAGATGCACGACCATGGGCCCAGGGTGTTTTGGCGGCTTGTATTCAATGAGTATTGATTCGTACAGAACAGGAGGCTTACGCGTTTCCTGCTTCAAAGCCGCAGACACAGCATTCCACAAAAGCGCGCAGGCAGCACAAGCACGAGTCTTGATTGCAGACTTTTGAAGGTCAGAAAGCGCAAGTTTTAAGCCCTTGTCCGCGTATTCATCTCCAAGGGCCAGCGTATGGCAGGTCGTGCAAGGGGTTGCCGTTGACAGCCCTGACATTTTGTTGGGGGTCGTGTTGATGTCGGAGACGCGTTATGTGTTGACGGATGCTCTTGGTTACTCGTAAACTGTCGTACAACTCATCCCAGGATGAGGATTGAATAGTCAAAAGGGCTAGAAGCGCTCGGTTGGCTCCCTAGTTTCTCGGCGTTGAGTATTGTTCTGGGGTTGATGTTTTCAAGCGAAGCGGGGTTTAAATTCGAACATCTGAAGCATCACGAGAACCTGACATCCTCGCATGAGCCAATCATAGCGGGTGAGGAACTCCACAAAAGCCTGCCCTAATTACCATCCTTGAACCTCGTCGCTTTGCAGTGACACGCGACTGTGCTAATGATAGTTGCTTCAGTAGTGTGGCTGCAATCATACTAATCCATGGCTTGTATTGCAAGACGATCTTCTGGCTCAGTTAACCCATCGAGGGCCGGGCTTCAACTATAATAAAGAGCACGTTTTCAACACACCATAGCATCATATCCCAATGCTAACACAGTGGGTATTGCAAGACATTAGTCTAGCTGTTCCTCGTATCTAAAAGAGCTTCAATTTCGTAAAACCCTTCAAGGACCATCCACATGTGGACAGTGTGCATCACAAATAGGCAACAAGTGAAGACCAGATTGAAATATTCCCGGCCGTGTACAAGCCAGAGTAATAACATCAATTAGCAATTACTCATTAAATCTTTCCTCCATAAAAGTGTAAGAATACAGTAAACGGCGATAGCAGATGAGGCGAAAAGTTGTCAATCTACACCTCAGCCCTTAAACTACATCAAGAAAGCGCTTAAAGGAGGCGGAAGACAGCGACAGCAATGCCGGCGGCGGCAAGGAAGCTGGAAACAGAAGCAGAGTTGCCCTAGACCATGTTAGCTGTTGTATACCGAGGTTTCTAGATGAGACACTTACCATGTTGACAGAGACGACAGTGGGCGCGGGCTCCTCGGGCTCGGCCTCACCCTGGCTGGGGGCAGCGCCAGAGGGCTGAGCGGGAACCTGGGAGGGGACGTGGACCTCGGTCTCGTGGGACTCGCCGTTTCCAGCGGGCTTGGTGGGCTGAGGCTGCTCGGGGTTCTGGGTGGTGTGCTTGGTGACGACGGGGACGGCGGTCGAGTTGCAGCCGTGGCAGGTCCAGGGGCCGGTGGGCTGGACGGGCTTGGTGGTGGGCTTCTCCTCGCCCTCGGTGACGGGGCAGATGGTGGTGGAGACGGCAACAGTCTTTGTGGTGACACTGCCGACGGGGCACTTGGTCACCTCGGGAGGGCACTGGGTGACGGTGTGGACCTCGGTGGCATAGACGGTGCTTGTGGTGAACTTCTGGGTGACGGGGCAGACAGTGGTGGAAATAACGATGGTCTCGGTGGTGACGCTGCCGACGGGGCACTTGGTCACCTCAGGGGGGCAGCTGGTGATAGTGTAGGTCTCGGTGGCATAGAAGGTGCTGGTGGTCAGCTCAGTGGGCTCGGGGCCGGTGGTCTCGACGGCAGAGGTCTCGTCCTCGGTCTCGGAAGCGGACGTCTCCTCAGCACCGGAAGTCTCCTCAGTACCAGTGGTCTCAGCGCCAGTGGTCTCCTCAGCGCTGGTGGACTCGGCACCGGTGGTCTCGGCACCGGAAGTCTCCTCGGCAGTAGTCTCAGCAGAGGAGGTCTCGGCGTCGACCGAGGTCTCAGCAGAGGTCTCGGCATCGGTCTCAGTAGGAGTCACCTCAGGCTCGGTGGTAGTGGTGACCTCAGGGTCCTGGCTGGTGGTGGTGGCGGGGCTCTACATCATATATCAGCATTTAAACTCCCCGATACCAGACCATGCTCAACTTACGGTAGGCTGGGTCAGAGGAGGGACGGTGATGGTGTAGCCGAGCTCTATATATCTAATCAGCTTTACTGGTTGGCTATTAGACTGAGCCTTTATAAGTCTTACCAAGGCAGAGGTCGACACCAAAGGCAATGGCGTTGTTGGCAGTCGCCTCGTCAGGGCAGTCAGAACGAGCGCACTGGATGAAGTAGTTCTGCATGCTGGGTATGTCACAGAAGCAGTAGTACATGTCGGGAAGAGTGCAGTCCAGAGGAGGATGCTCGGTGAGGACGTTGGTGAAGCAGTCGACCTGTTGAGAAGCTACGTTAGCTATTTACTCATCTAGGTAATCCCCCAGGTGGAGAAGAGGAGAGCCGGAGTGATGCGTACCGCGCAGAGGGGGAACTGGGCAGCGGCCACAGAGGCCAGGGACAGGAAGGTGAAGGTCTTCATGATGGTCGATTGCTCGGAATGATTGAAACGAGAGAAGCAAAGTAGGCTTAGCGAGTGACTAAAGATGAAGCGTTGGCGACGAGGAGAACAGTCTCTGCAGGTCGAGGAAGAAGCCTGCCCTTATACTGCTCACTCGAGTTCAGCTGAAAGGGCCTCATCGTTTTGATCCGATATCCCCCATCCATCCAAAGAACCCCCCTGGTAAGACCCCCATCCTCACTTGTTGGTCCGAGTCACCGAAAACCCATGGCATGGTCGGGCTCGTCTCCACAAATGGTTAATAGCGTGCGTGACAATTTGACGCACCTTGCTCGATCCGTCCAGCCATCCGCCACGACCCCTGACATCTTTTTTATCTGATCATCTGATAATCTGATCCGATGCCCCGCGCATCGCCATCGATTGGCTGCTCCGAGATCAAGCCAGGGCCGAGAGCCCCAAAAGCCTCGTGTAAGAAATTGATCCGTTCAAGCTTGCCTGCTTGGCATGCAGAAGCTGATGTGGAGAGGCCTTGTTTTTCACTCACCGGCACCGGAGTGATAACGACTTTTCTGCACCTGCGCAGCTGGGCCGTTCTGCGTAGGGCCTCGGCATCCCCTGCGGCGTCCCAGGAACGGCTCGACGGTTGGACGATCGCGGCAGGCCCCTGGAGAGTGCACTGACTGATGACATGGCTCAAAGAGGAAACTCGTTTGTTGCCGAGATTGTCACCCTCTGATGCTCGTAAAGAAGAGTTTTGCGAGGTGACTTGGTGGTGAATGATATGATTCAGCCTTGGGACGTTAGCTGGGAGCCTCCCAAGTATAGCAGGAAGATGGACATCAAACTATTAACAACTTTCAAATTGACATCAATGCACCGCCGTTGCCGCAAGCTGCTTTTGCAGCATCGCGAGATAAGGTGGAACTACTGATCGCTTGAGAACTTTTATCAGCGTGACAGGCAGGCCACCAGAACAAGCGAGTGGGTTGGACGCAGGGGAGATCTCCCCTGGATTGGCTCCCTCGAGCAGGGTGGCTTCTGCCAGCTCGCAAACGCTGGCTTTAAACTTGTTTAGCTTTGCCCGAGGATCCGAGGCCCCTCTTTTTGCGGATCTGGAGACTCAGACATGATGCTGTGTTCCTGCAGAAGGCTCAAGAACCATTCACAGCTACCCGGGACTCTCGGATGGAAATGATCAAGACTTATCGAGTTTAAGTTTGTTAAATTAAAGAAAAATGTCGAACCGCCTGCATCACGGCTGAGTCGCTCCTGAAATGTTGGCTCAAAACAGTTACACAGACGACATATCTCCATACGCTGCCATAGAGTCCATCATCTAGGTAGCCTTCTCCCAATATCCCTCACATGCCAAGTTCACCATGTGCTTCAACCCAACCCAACGTATGATCTTCCATAGACACCCCAGTGATGGTGCACAGACGCTCAAATGCTGCCTCTGATGATCCATTTCGCTTCCCCAGCTGTACGAGCTTGGCTCTTGTCATTGTCTTTATGACAGTTGAGGAGGATGAGCCTCGAGAAACTCTTCAAGTGTGGAGAGCTTGCCCCGGGCGCTCTCAGCAGCCCACGCGACCAGGCTCTCGGAATCGGGACCAAAGTAGCCAAATTCTTGGTAGTACTGCAATGCCTCGACAAAGATCTCAGTCATGACGGGAACTTGCTTTGCGAATTCTTCCGGTGTGATCTGCTCGTATACGACCTTTTGACCTGTCACCTTGGACATGGTCGCGGCAAGCTCCTCGAGGCTGTACAGTCTCGTGGCGGCCGACAGCGTCTTGCCTTGGAACTTTTCCGGCTCAGCCAAGACGGCTCCCACGAATTTGCCCGAGTCTCCGACGGCGTCGATCAAAGGGAGTCTAGTCTGGGGGGACATGTGGGTGGAAACCACCCAGGTACCAACGGGAGCTTGCCGGGGGGCCCAGAAGGGCTGAGAATGAAAGTTCTCCATAAATGATCCTGGGCGATAAAAGGCGCTCTTTACGGGAAGACCGCGAATGTACTGCTCCGCTTTCGCCTTGGCGTCAAAGGGCACTATCTTGGTGTATTTGCCGCCAGAGATCTCTGTGACGGATGGAAGAGTGCTGAAGATGATATATTGGACGCCCTTTTCAACTGCAACGTCGGCAATCCTTTTGGCACTGTTGTATTCGACATCGAAGGCGTCAGACCCGAAAGCCGGCGTGGTCATGGCAAAGACGGTGTGCACACCCGCCAAGGCCGTCTCAAGCGACGCTAGGTCAAAAGCATCGCCCTGGACGACCTCGACCCTCTCATCGAGCTCCTTGGCCTTGGCTGAGTTGACATCTCGGGTGATGGCACGCACTTTGTATTTTTGGGAGAGTTCTTGGTCGTTGAGCACGTAGTTGATGACTGAGCCGCCCTGCTGGCCAGTAGCGCCAAACACTGCAAGGATCTTGGACATTCTGGTGGTGTCGTAGGGTAAATGACGCAAGAGGATGAAAGCGTTGATTGTTTATGAGGAGCTCTCTACAACTCTCATGGCCTTTATTTAAGAAGTTGAATACACATGGCTTGTCTGACAAATGAATAACGTTATATAACGTTATTCAGGAGGCTTATTTGTAATCCTCGTCGTCTTTCGTCCGTCCTCCGTCCGCATGGATAATCATGGCAGGATATGGACACTAGCGGGCGTCATAATCAAGATCCAACTCACTTTTGTGATGATTAATGCTGCGAGTGGCAAGGTCGGCTCAGTCTAGCCTCACTTCATGGCAATGGATCAATTGATTGAATGCATCACTGTTTCCACGTTGCTCTGAGGACACAAGTAATTAGTCGTTAGAAGTTTCTTTTCTCACAACGGTAGGTTAGAAAATGTGGTGCACCAGCTCAAATAGTCAGCCCAGAATCATGGACTCTGAAAAAGCATTCAACAGAGCTCTGGCTTGGATACTAATGCTATCTAGAGGTACCTAGGTAGTGGAGATCCAAGGAGACAATGCCAGTTTGATTCAGCCCTTGCCTATAAACAGTGCCAGACTCAGTAATCTCCAAAGTGGAACAACGAATAATCATCCTGCCTAGTTCTTCGGTGTCTATCATAATTATAGCTTACCTTTGGTATCTTATTGCAAAAGCTGCGCTAGACCAGGAAGACAGCATCATGAAAGGATCCGTTGACTGGAGATTAGGCTCGTGGAATGGAATTGGAAATTTCATATCTGATTGAGCATATTCACCGATGCAGCTAGGTATGACTATTTGACTGCCGGCAGCAAAAGGTTAAAAAAGGCCACTGTGTTAACATTGGGATATGATGCTATGATTTGTTAAAAATGTGTTCTTTATTATAGTTGGAGCCCGGCCCTCGATGGGTTAACTGAGCCTGAAGATCGAAGGCTCGGTACAGCTGTAGGCACAACTTCGTCTCTGCGCGGTGGCTGCAGTTAGTAGAGTCCTTAGTTTTATGCGTGTCCTGCCACAGTAGGGATGGAGTTAACTTCGGATTTCACACGGAACTCTGCTAGTCTCAGACTATCGTATCTCATCACCGAGCAGACGACGGTGCTATAATAACGACCAAGGCATATTATTACACAAGATCAATCGTTCTCTTCGTAATTGCCTGCGGGTTCAGCCGTGTAATATATTCAATGAACCCGATTCTCCTAAACTCCTCAAACTGTCCCCTCCGTTTCCCGGTTGCCTCTAAAATTAAGGCGCATCCTGATAGGTAGCCACTCTGCTGAGGGGTGTGAGTCCCGCTCCCAATCAGCAGACATGGGTGGTTCTGGAGACTGATATCCCTAGTGACCGTCGTATCCAAATATGCGCGAGTCGGGGGGCGTAGACCATCGGTTGAATGTTCTGCCTTTAAAACGTTGTCTATGACATCGTGATCCGGATGAGGTCTGAGCCCAAGATCGGTGGTGAGGTTGAACTCTATAAAACTGCCGTGTAACCTCAACTTTGCCCCCAACACTTGCCCTGATGTGTCCGCGCCATTGTTTTTCAATTTCCAGCTCTTTACTTGAATCTCTGAATCTATAAAGGGGACGAACGTCACACGTTTTCCCACCGTCGCCCAGGACCATGAAGGTAGAGCATGAACTTTTTGGAAACTCTGGGAGAACGGTTCGGTTACCATCCAGCACAAGTCTTGCGGTATAGAGTTCTCCCAAAGCCCTGCAAGGTAATTCTCGCCAATGCGATGTTTCATGCTCTCAGCAATGCCAGACAATGCAGGTAGCCTATCCGAAGGGTAGGAAAACAGAGTTCCGGCGTAGCTTTCAATGAACGAGCGCCAGCTAGCCTGGATGTTGGAGTCGTCGCCTTGGATATCTCTAAAGGTAGATATGAACTTGTGATCGCTTCCCCAGATACGCATTACTTTCTCTGTGTGGAGTCCACTTGGGTCTGCCTCGGTTGCTCGTAGCCGATGGCATTCCCATAGAACACAATTCGGCGTGAAATGTAGGATCCTGGTGGATAGGTATCGCTCCTGAGTTGCCCAACCTCTCTGAAGCAATGGGCTGTATTCTATCTCTTTGTTCCATTCGGGGGCCGTTAGTCGAACCGCAACTTCGTTGACGTTTCCATAAGACGACATCTCTTGGTAAACTAGGGGCTCTTTTGGCACTGATAGCCCTGGCCGCGGAAGAAACAATCCCTGGTCAGATGAGCTAGCACCTGTCGCGGCAAGGGTCAAGATAGAGTTTCGATAGTAGTGACCAAAGCGTGCCGCCTCGTGACCCCAATCCTCCTTGTGAGCTTTGTCTCTGGGACCTTTTGCCTGTAAGATGCAAAGGGCATCGACCCACAAGTACTTGATTCCCATCATCCGAGTGAAGACAATGGCATCCTGAATCGTCCTGGGCAGTTTGGGCCAAGGGAGCATCTCCATCATGTCTTGGAGGTTTGACTTGGTGGTCTTTGGAAAATCGGTTACAGGGCCCCAGGCGTAACTCAAGGTCAAGTACTCGATGTCATTTCCATCATCTTCTGAGACAATATGCAACCTTGCGGGTTGACCCTTCTCATTGTTTCCTACGTCGATGAGCCTGGTAGGTATGATCTTTTTCGATTCATGGCCCCCGATGGCTGTGAAATTTGCGCATGTGTCATGGCCTTGGCGACAGATGCCAAGCCAGTTTTTCGCATGTTCGACAATAGCTGCAATGCCTTGATCACAATAGATGCTCTGTTCCGCATGCTCGGCCGACAGGAGGTAGCTTATTGGTTTGGGGGACCCCATCTCAAATACTCCAGGTAGGGGTAAGCGAGAATACTCTCCTTCCAGCAGTAAGTGCGCCCTCGAATTATTTTCGAGACCAACCATCATGATGGGCTTGCTAAAAGCGGTCACGTCGGCGACTTCGCTGTAAACGTTGGGTCTGGTTTTGCTCGTTTGGCGGATAAAGTTCTGGTGGAAGTTGCTGACTTCCAATATGATCCGGTGCTCATCGCTGAGTAGCAAGGCGTTGCTCCACTGATACAAGCAATACTGACGGGCAATTTGACAGAGGGAACAGCCAGAATTCGCAGATGAGTTCAGTGAAGAAAAGTTCGGCGCGAGGAGGTATTCAGATGGAGCATCGTGTATGGTGGTTTGGAGATAGGCCGAAAGAAATAACTGGCATGTAGAACATATCGGCCCTGACGCGTAGAACATGATGAAGGCTCGAAAGGAGCAAGGAGGCCTCTGCTGGAGATGGATGAGTGAGATTGCGGGTCATGGCCTTTGCCTGCTTATATACTTGTTGTGTTGGTTTGGCGTGTGCCTGAGGCACCAGCTGCACATTGGCTCAACTTGCAGCCTGTCAGGAATCGCGAATTTGTAAAAGTGCGACCACATTATTTTGTCTAATTTAGTCTGACAACAAAGATCCGCTTTGTCTGGCCTTCTACCGCGTTCTAGTGGTGATAGTCGACGTTTTACAGGTCTGTGTTGGCCTCAGGTGAAATCAGAAACCCTAGATTTGACCGCACTCCTACCAGTCACCATACCTAAGTAACTCGTTACTCTGTAGCTGGTAGAAGTATTGGGGCCTATATCACAAAGCGTTTAACCAACAGTGAAACTGGGATGACGAAAAGACTAGGCAGGTACCGCTTTCAAGCGAACTAGGAACACAGTTATTCGCGCTTCTGCCGCAATAGCGAGACAATCAGTTTCCTAGCGATGGTCTCTACTATGCTGAGATATCAGAAATCGTGGATAAATGACTATTTCCTATTACTTGAATAAAAACTAGCTTTTCAGATCTTCTAGGATCCCTCTGCCGGGCAATTCGAGTGAGCGCAGTGATGAGCACGCTTACTCCCAGTTCCACAACAATGCCTTTCTACATGATATTACCGGCCCCAAACTAAGATCGTATCAGGCAGATAAGTGCACAAGTTTATAACCCATAGATAGAGTGAATAGCACATTCCGGGCATATGTATACATTCAGAGCCTAACGTCTCATGTCTATTGAGCGGTCCAGCCCAGCCGCGATAGCCTTGCCGCCATTATCCCGCAATCTCGTCCGGCCAGTCTCACCAGACTGCACTATCATGCTGCTCAGCAATAGCATACTCACAGCCTACAGCTCACTAGGAGTCGCACCTTGGTGTCTACACATTGGCTTGATAGCAAGATATAAGTAGTGAGAAACGAATCATCATTCTAACTTGACTCTATGAGCGACATTAGTCATCCTGCAATTGCAGATCTGTGAAAAGGGCTTAGGAACCCCTTTCAAAGGTGAGAAGAGGAAGAGAAGCATGCGAAGCCCATTCAGAAGAAATAATATTAATAGGGGAGCGGTAATTTCATGTGGTGAACTTGCTGCGGTTGTATTTGTGTTTGTCTCTGAATCCTCATTTTTAATCGAACTACTTCACATTGGGTCGATTATAGAGACGTCACTGCATGTAGTTCTCGGTCTCAGTGTGAGAAATGAAGCTCCTTCATGATTGAAACCAGATGCGAAGATACCCGAATCAAACTTGCTGTTAAGCTATCAACAACGTTCGTCAATCTTGATACAAATTAACATTTAGGTTAGCAGTCAACAAGCGAGAGCATAGGCGAGCTGCACAAAAGCATAAGGCACAGACCATTACTATCCTTGGATAAAGCCGGAACAACTGCCGAGGCACTTTTCACGAGAGAAAATTCTTGTGAAATGCATTGACCAGCCATAACCTCGGTCAGATGACGGCCCGCCAAGTGTTTACCCGCGGTGATGAGTTTGGCAGGAATTGGATGATGAGACGAGTGCCATGAAGTTGATCAACGTAGAAGGTGTTCCCGAGAGGGATCCGCAGGAGGTGTGTTTAGTTTCCAGAAGGAGAAGGTGGGAAGAGAGAAAGCAATTAGATGCGTTGGGCACACGGACGACCAGATCAAGCATGGTGATCAAGTTGTTTGGGAGAGTTCGAATGCAGCATGACATGACCCTGGATATCAGATGTAAAGAACAAAAATACTCGTCGTTCGACTCGTGGGCGGGTAAGGTTCTCTTTTTTTTCTTCTTGCGGATACCCGTCTCACAGTGGCACCAGCTTCAAGATTTGCGCGCTTGATCTCTGTCATTTTCAGGTAAGCATACGACAGAAAGACAAGATAAAGGGCGCCGATCCCGGAAGACATGAGCGGGTCTGAAGATGAAACGAGCAACAAAGAGTCTTCTCTTTGTCTAATCCAGGGCCTCGGGTTCGTCCGTGGAAACATGGAAGAGCACTAGAAGACGACGTGGAATCAGCCAAACCCCTGATTTCCTTGACGTCAAAAGCGAGCCTCTTCCCCACTAAAAGCGGCTCCAACGTCGCCTCTCAGGACCACGTGTGGGTTTCTGCTATGTAAGAGAGCCTCACGCCGAGACTTTTGTCTCCATCTTTCTACGTAAAAGAAACTCTTGAAGAAGGCGCGCCAGTTGGGAATTAAGCCGAGAAAGCTCCACATTATCAGGAAGGTAAACAGCTGATTCTTGGCTGAGGATGAGTGTCTTTTCAGTTCAGTTCCTTTTGGCAGTTTTTTTTTTTTTCTGTCGCGTCTTGCTCAAGACCTCCGGTTTGTACCGCCGAGTCTGCCTCCAAACTTGAACCGGACTCGGCGGACGGCTCCGGCGCCACCGGCCAACACACGGAGGCAACGGCCGTGCATTTCTTAGCCAAGGCTGCAGGTTCATTTCAGGCAGGTCAACCTCATCGACGGAGCGGCTCTCCACTTTTCGGTGCTCCATCCCGGCGGGTATGCCGGCATCACCGATGTCCAATCGGCCACGGTCCATTCATCGTAAGCGGCCAAGCAGTCTAACTGGCAATTTCGCCTCCGGATCACCCTTTTTTGCATCTTGGCTCTCAAGCTTCTCCCTCTGCAATCTCAGCACCTCGACCCCAGGATTTCACTCGTCGTAGATGACATTGGAGACTTGCAACTCATCACGTAATTGACACAACATGGAACCTCCAGACTCACCGTCCCCCACGGGGTTGGGCTCGAGAGGGAAAAGAGTCACGCCTCCGCAGAGGACCCCTCTTCCCACCAGACTACTTCGTCTTTGGTCTCAAATGACCTGATAGCCCAAACTCCGTAATGTCAGTGCCTCCATTGGGTGGCCGACTTCCCAAGAAGGCCGCTCGCTCGCCTGGGGTTCCTGGAGGATTAGGGGGTCACTGTGAACTCCTTCCCACAACCCCATTCTCCCACTCGAGTCCCCATCGGACCATCGCGACCATGTGTGCAGGCATCAAAGCTTCTTACCCGCCCCAAGACCTGCTCCGATCGGAGCTCTTTCGCCTGGGGTATATGACATTCCAGAAAAAAAGGGTATATAAATGGAGACCCCTACTCCGCCCATAGAATCTGGTCCACCCGCTAGCCCATCGGACTTGATTTCTTCTCATATTTTCTCCCTCTCCTCCCGTTCTTACCTTGCCTTATACATCAGTCCTTTCTTTTCATCTCAAAGGACCGCATGTTGAGAGGGTAGGCTTCAACATCTCCTCCCCAGGCCACATCACAGACCTCCTCCTCAGCCCAAGCCGAACAACACCAACACATCCGCGGCGATGGGTCTCATAAAATTTTCCAAAAAGTCGGCCGAACCGGCCGTGGCCGACGATCAGATTCACGAATCAAGTGCCTCAGACAATGACCAGGTCAAGACTGCCGCCGACTTCCAAGAGGTTCCAGCCGGCGCTGTTGAAAAGGGCAACATCTTCGAGCAAGGCGGCAAAAACTACAGAACGCTTGGTCGCTGGGACACCATCCTCATTCTCTTCACAAACCAGCTTGGTCTCGGTATCCTATCTCTCCCGTCCACCATCAAGACCCTTGGCGTCATCCCCGGAATCATCGCTATTATCGGCATCGGCTTCCTATCATGGTATTCAGCTTTTGAGCTCCTGCAGTTCTATAGCAAGCACCCCAACGTTGTCAGCATTGTCGAGATGACCCGGATCGTCGGAGGTCCTTGGTTCGAGTTTATTGCTGGCGTTGTTATGATGATCCAGGTGGTTTTCATCGTTGCGTCGGCTGTTGTCACTCTCTCAGTGGCACTCAACACACTCAGTGACCACGGAACTTGCACAGTCGTCTTTATTTTGGTTTCCTGTATCGGCTGTTACCTCTTGTCTATTCCTCGAACTATGAAGTTCGTGTCCAAGGCTGGTATCCCCAACGCTGTCAGCGTTGTCGGTGCTTGCATGGTTGTCCTGATTAGCTTGGCAGTCTCAGGCCCCAACAACAAGCCAGACGATTGGTCCAGGGATATTGTTATTGTTGGCCATCCTTCCTTCCGTGATGGTCTCAATGCTTGCCTGCGAGTCGTCTTCTCATACGCCGGTACTTTCACCTTCGTCAGCTACATGGCTGAGATGAAGGATCCTGCTCGCGACTTTGGCTTTTCCTTGGCTGTCCTAGAAATCGGCAGCACCGTCTTCTACGTCATCATGGCAGTTGTCTTGTACTGCCTCAGCGCCGAACTCACAACTTCCCCGGTTCTCAGCGCCGCTGCTACTATTCCGGCCAAGGTTGCGTATGGAATCGTCCTGCCAGCCGTCATTGCTACCGCCCTCTCCATCGGTCACACTGGTTGCAAGTATCTCTATGTTGCCGCCCTCCGGAAGATGAACGCTCTCAACCAAGTCACGGATAACAGTGTGAAGTCCTGGACCACCTGGGTTATCTCTGTTAGCGCGTTTTGGATCCTCATCTTCACCATCTCAAACGTCATCCCCATCTTCGACTCCATCCTCTCCATCACCTCCGCCACGACTATCCCGTGGTTTACATATGGCTTTGCAGCCATCTTCTGGTTCTACAGCAACTGGGATGTCAAGTTCTCCAATTGGAGAAAGATTTCACTCTCCGTTGTCAACGTCCTTATTATCTGCGCTACTTTCTTCCTCAATGCAGGCGGATTGTGGGCAGCCATCACAGAGTTGATGGACCTGTTTGATAAGGGAGACGGAATTGGGGGAGTCTTTTCTTGCGGAAACAATGCGATTTTCTAGATCAATAGCCTTGGGGCATAATTTCAATACTTTTATCCGTTCTAATCTGATCATCTGAGTGCAACCTTGAAGCTATCTATATGCGTTCACGTATACAAGGACCATGCCTTCGTTTCTGTGACCATATTTTTCATTTCTCACCATACGAGAAACAATAACCAGCTGGTCAGTTTCATATGTGCCACACTGTGATTCATCTTTGAAAAGCCTATCATAGTACGAAGTCTTGACAAACGCGTTTATGGGGTAATATGCGTGGCACCCGGTATGAACCCCGTAGCTTTGCTAGTTTTTAGTTTTTTTCATTGGTGTAGCATAACCCTACTATAAGTCCTAAGTGCATACTTCCCTTTTCAATATAGTGTTTGCTGCACTAGGTCAAGTGCTGCGCACGCAAGCCCTTCGCGTAGATGGACAGAACTGGGGGAACTGCTTCTCTAAATAGAATGTTGGACAGAGAAATTACAGGAGCGCCTCTATTAAGCTTACTTACATATCAGATACATAAGCTGAGATCCATCTTATGTATATTACATAGGTAGGTAAGTGGCAAGCTCTCTATTTGGGTTCCGTATAAAGTTGACGAAGTACTACCTTCTGACCATCTACATGCCAAAGAAGGCATTGAACTATTTGGTCAGATAAGTATCCTGCTATACAAGCTCTTACTTTCATGAGTCTCTAACGCTCTCGATAATCAAGTCTATTCAGTTGTGGTTATGACTATTATTGATGGATATGGCACGTCTGGTCAAACGAGTGTAACTCACGCCCACGGCCGCAAGGAAAATAGTTGTTAAAGCATAAATTTAAACGCGTTGAAGTCACATCGTACAAAACTACCACGTCTTACTTGTGGTTCTTAATTTTGTTGAACCTAATTCTACTCATGTTGTCACCTCGAGCACTCTACTGCTCATAGAGCGGGTACTAGGAGAGCAACATAGTTACACTTGCCTCATCAATCGCTGCATTTTCTAACCAATTATTTCGCCCAAACCAGTACATCTCTGTGCTTCAGACTGTGGGGTGTTGGTGGTGGTCAAGATAAGTGACGGCTGTACGAGGCCACCAGTAGCTTGCCCTCAGTCATCAAGCGCGACACCTTGGCGTGGTATGATTTAGCCGGGAAAGAATCCATTAAATTGCGATTCAAGACGTATCTGGCTGAGGCATCCTATCTCACAGCTTTATCGGTACTCTTTTACTCAGTAATACTTGCTCAAGTGCCCAGCTAGTGACGGCAGACCGTCTGTCAGGCCCCATAGCAATTACAGCCCAGCAAGTGGCCTCATGAATGATGACGAATTGCTAACCAGTACGGGAATAGAGTCACCCGGTGGCCTGGGGAAGTTCAGCTGGCTCAGCTCGTGAAGAAATACCCGCAGCACGTCGGTCCGGCCGTGCGAATCTCTTAGGCGAGCGCCACAAGCGGAAAAAGACCATGGCCTAGATGTGGACTCGGTCAAAGCTGTCACCACCGCGGCGGTTAACCTCGTTGGTCTAGACCCGGGCCTCGCCACATGAATGTGATTAGTGGGGGAGTTGTCATCGGCCGTCTTTGATCGGAAGCGTCGGCGAACCGCTGGTCTGGCATTTGACGTGAGAGTTTATTGGATTTTTGACAGTTGGCCTAGTTCCGCGCCGTCTGCTTGGGAATGGGGCCATGTTTCTGTCAGCATCGAGTCAGTCAGGCACATGTTTGTTTCATCGACAAGTTTAGATCAAGGTTCATGTCATCACATATGGAGTGTCTGGCTTAGGTATTATGTGGTGAAATGTCTGAAGCATTGAGCAAGAAGTAA
Organism: Fusarium solani-melongenae; assembly: GCA_023101225.1. Lineage (NCBI taxonomy): Eukaryota > Fungi > Ascomycota > Sordariomycetes > Hypocreales > Nectriaceae > Fusarium > Fusarium solani-melongenae. The sequence goes on from CP090031.1 coordinate 4,273,803, forward strand.
CACGATGACGGGATTCGGAGCCTCTGGGCTGTGGTTGAGACCATGAAGGCCGAAACAGGGAATCTGGGCAGCACCGGGACAAAGGCGAACTGATAAGCCTCTTTTCATCGAGGTACATCCGGATGGGGGTGGGTATTATGTTTCTTCGTTATTGTCGCTTTGTGTGATGAATATTCCCCTCCAGAATGACGGAGATCTAAAGCTCCTAGATTCAGATGAGCAGTTACCCGTAAAAATGACTCTCTATACCGGGTTGGGCATATCATCCCTCTCATAAGCTCTCTAGAATGGCGTCACTAAGTGCCATTTCCAGACCGGTAGTAACGCTCTTGTGTTCACCGTGCTTCCTCTCTATTGTAGTTGTCATTCCAGTCTTGCTCGTCTCGTCCGATTGGTCTCTTTGTCTGGTATTCGTGCAGCGGAGCTATGCATATGCAGTCACTAGACGCGACAATCTATCGAATCATCGTCTGAAGGTCTCAAGCAAACGCTGTATCCGTCATTGGCTTCGGATTTGGAAGTGAAAAAATGTGTCTAGTCATCGTGCTAACAGCCTTTTCACCACTCGGTCTGTTTCGTATAAGCGCGGTTCGTAAACACAGCCGTTGACAGCTTTCGTTGTTGTGACATGTACTCGATTCGGGTCGTTTGATAAAGATCAATGGGGTATATCGACCATGGCTTGTCAGGACTTGCCAGTCCTGGAGCCTGCTCTTCGAACAATCAGTAAACAGCTTGGATAGTCAGCCTCCTTAACCCGCCATGCCTTGGCTGACTTGCGGTGAATGAAACGACAGGCCTGTTACTTCAGGTCCTATACCTTCACTTCCTCATCTAGAAGTGATTCGCGTGTCAGTGGACTCATTCGAACTGCCGAAATGACCCTGTTGCTTGTTTTGATCGGTCGTTCCCTATCTCATCGAGAGTTGCATGCAGATCAGTCAGCATCAGTACTATTGCAGGAGTCCGAAGCGATATAGATTTGTAGATCGAACCGCAGATGGGTACATCGCCGGTCTTATCAATGCGGGAGCGAGTCATGAAGGAGCTCCGTTGAAGTTGGTGAGACACTAGACATAGCGTCGTTTCGAGTGACCCGGGTGGGTGAATTCGCGGAAATCGAACCGCATTCTATGAATTGCATGGTACAGAGACAAAAGCACAGTTCCACCTTGGCAGCGCAATTGAAACTTGCCAAGGTCTTAATATGATCGAATACGGATTGCTACGACATCACTTGACCACCCCTACAAGTCTACCAGCACAGCCTGATTGCTCATCCATTTTTGCCATTCCGACATCCAATGCCTACCCTACACACTCACGACAAGCCACAAGTGGTGAGCACTGTGTGAGTCAATGTGCAGTAAACTCGGACCCCCTGACATGTGCCTGACTCTAATGCCCCTTTCCCGAGTCAAACGACACTCCGCGTTCCGGTCCGCCGGATTCGACCAGAGTCTTGTGGCTTTTTTCGTTCAAAAAACGCTCAGACCATTCTCAATCTTGGTGTGTTGGGGGACGGGAAGTGATGTTGACAAGTTGGAGCCAAAACTTGTTAGCAACATTTTTAGCGTCTTCAGAGCTGAAGTCCAAGCGTCCAGACGGGGACAATGGTCAAACGTCTTTTTGGATGATCGATATATCCGAGCCCGGGGGAGGATGGCACTGGCCATGGGGGGCAGAATGGGGGTTGTTGTTATTGAAGCTATTTCGAGGTGGTGATGAATACCACGTCGTGCAAGGATTTTGGCCTCAACACTTTGACAAAGAGGGTACTGAATGGCTCCTGAATTGTTTCGACCAAGAATGCCCTGGCCTCTCAGTGGACCAAATTCACTCTGCCCAGAGCCCGCCCTGGCACTAAGGCTTGGATAGAGTTTGTTGGTGATGGCACCCTCCCAGGGTCGAACAGAGCTGAGTTTAATTGATATCCCACCTTGATGAGTGAATGAGCCAGCCACAGTCAAGTCAGAGCAAGTTGAGGGGAGGTGTGAGGACAGTCTGTAACTGGCCGCTCTCCCCCGGTACAATGTGGCGTTACGGGCTCTGACATTGCAGATTGCCGTGCCGCCCGGAAGTACGAGGCCGGACGGCTCGAATCTCGGGTCAGCAGCCATGTTATGCAAGATGTGAGATCCGCACAGATGCAAACTCGACGAAAGGACAGGCGGCTCTGTTGCCACGGGGGGCACTGTGCTTTGTTCTTGTGAGAGCCTCCTCTTCTCTCTTTGCTTTTGGTCATGGGGCTGAGGCCGAGATGCTCGAGGCAAACTTTTTTCCGTGCTTGATTGGGCATGGGTTGGTGGAGATGCTTGGCGTGAACCAAGGTTTCTGGGGGCATTCCAAGGATGGGATCATCTTTTTCAGCCTCTTTGGTCAGAGGGCATGCAAGTCTCGGCTGCCAACGTGATGATGGATCACTTTCAGACAATCTGTCAGATATCAGTGTCAAATGTCAGATATCAAGACATGAACCGTCATCGGCTGGCATCTCAGTGCAACATCATCTCAGTGCAACATGTGTTCTCCAACGGACGACTCCCTTACATCAAAATCACCTAGGTGCCAAGCAGAGTGGGTGATGCCCAATGTAGGGAGGGAGATGATGGTTGCCTTGCGCGGCAAGAAGGAATGAGAAATTAGGCTCGAGATTTTCTCTTTTTTTGCTTCTTCGTCTTTTCCCAGGACCAGGAATGAAGCAAACACGGCCACCACGGCTGGGATGGCTTGCTTGATGAGAGCTGCCGTTTCCGATGCGGGCACCAACGGGACTACCGAGAGTGAATACATTGTCTGAATGGATGGATACAGAAACAAGCTTGGGAACGGTCCCGGTTCCTTGGGAACCTTGGCGGGAATGGAGATGGACGGGTCCATGACAGCTGATTGATCATACGGGGACCCAAAAAGCAATTCCTAGAGGTGGGCTACGCGCCTTGTGGCTACAGACTGCTGTGAAGCCTTGTCAAGGTGCCGCCACTGCCGCCTATTTGCGACTGGTCTCTTTTTGAGGCATCGCCGTCACAGTCGCAAACATGTTTTTTGTCCTCTTCTTCACTCTCGTAGCTCGCAGACATGAATGAGCCAACGGGTCTGTGTCGCAAGGGGCACGCACTCCCTTGACCCCTTTTCCACGCCGGCGATATGTAGTGTAGCGCTAGTGGAAGTGACACTCGGGTTTGGAGCCACACGCGATGCTTAATCCGGAGAAAGTTGTCGAGAGGGGAGGGGGGTGATCCAACCAACAGCCTCGGAGCTTTGGGCTGGATTGATGGGTTGATGGGGTGGTGGTTTGAACTTGTCTGGGCCTCAGTCGAGGGAACGCCTTGGCCCTTGCATAACCCAGGTTAGCAGCCTATCTCCACGTGGCAGATGGCCTGGTTCGGTCGTGACGGCGGTGGCGACTCGGCAAGACTCTTTTGCTTGGTGGGAGAAATGGGGGCATAAACTATCTGCCCATTGCCGATTGCCACACCGTAGATTGCAGAGATTGCGACTGTTCTGCTGTGGACCGGGGAGCGGTGGTTGGACATGAGGAGTTGAATGAATGAATGGGCGAGAAAGTGACTGCATGGCTTTGGAGGCTGGTATGCCTTTCAAATTTACCCAAGCCCTGAAATTATCGCGCATCATGCAGCAGCGTATCCTGCCTGTAGTTTAGATGCGGTGGCTCAGCCCAGCCTAGCCTAGGTGGCTACATACCGGGTTTCCAATTAATTGTGTCTATGGGTCTCTGAAGGGGGGGCGGCAAGGGTTTCTTCATTGAGATACACGAGAGATAGACAGACAGAGAAATAAGCTGCAAACGCACTGATACAAAATGATGCCTCACATGAGACATCAGCGCACCGCATCAGCAGGGGGGCCGTGAACTCATCACCATCTGCCCGTATTTAGGGACTCGCGGCAAGCAAGGGGATAAGCACACCCAGTTTTTTTCCTTCTCGTCCTCTTTTGTTCTGGCGCCAGGAACGCCCGTCTGGTAGCCGAAAACCCTCTCTAGCGTCCTTCTGTCAAAGAAGAAAAAGTAAAACCTCGAAAATCCCCAGGATCTGGGGGCCGGGCTCTCTGTGAGGGGAGGGAAGGAAAAAGAAAGTAGACCAAGTGCATCGAAATGTCTCACCCAGCCGAGGACCTCCACTGGACAGTGGCTGACCTGCAGTGGGCAAGGTCCTCTACTGGCGGGTCCAATAGTTGCCTTTTAGCAGGTCTTTGATCGTGGAAAACACTGGTGAGGTGATGCAAAAGCTCCGATGCGTGCTAAAGCGCAGTCTAGATCGCCATGATTAGCTCTCCTCGGGTCCTCCTGGCGCTACCGGCATGGTTCCCGATCTGGACCAGTCTATTCGTCACTCCAAACGACGCCTCTGGTGCCATGTCTCTGTCGTCCAGCCAGCCATGTCTCTTGTCCCGACGTACCGTCTCAGCCGCTGTGAGCGCTGTGCTTGCTGGGCTGGGCTGGGGGAGCTGTGGGATGGGCTGGGCGGGCTGTCCATTGTGTGTCACAGCGGTTGTCAGGTTATCCTGGGTTTAGCGTCTGCACCGCGGGCTTTGTCAAAGCTTATGCCGATCTGTGTCGTGCCTCTTCCCTCTGCCTGCCTTCTGCACACCCACAGCCAGAGACGGGTAAAGCCTCGCGTTGCCCCCGCGGGCTCTGGCTGGCTGGCTGGTTGCAGCCCGTACATGGCCCCCTCCCCTCTCGTCTTGTTTCTCTAGCTCCCTCCTGAAGAGCCAGTCCGAGCGCACTGATGTTGTCCTCTCCTCGTGTATGTAGTATTCGGGCATGATAGGCTTGCCTTGCCTTGCCGGCTTTGCCTTACCTGGCCTGCCCTGCTTCCTGCAAGTCAATCTTGCTCTAGTGCAGGGTAATTATCGACATTGTTACTCCGTCTGATATAGATGACGATCGCAACGTCCTATCCCATGCAGGGAAGGAGGCCCGTTCATCTGGTGGGCTCCAAGGTCTCGGCTACGATACACGGACGGCGCCATGCAACTCTCATGACGGATTCAAGGGGCATCCCCGTGTCAAAGCGCCATCTAGCAGGGACCTCCCTACCTTTCACCCAAGCACGATCGAGTCCGCTGAGTGGGCCCCTGGATCTTGGGGCGTTAGTGTGACTGCGCTACTGAAACTGGGCTGCACAGTCCGGCAGATCCGTAGCGCGCCAGACGACACCCTCCTCCTCATGCCTGTCGTCAGAGCGCAGCGCAGCGCAGCTGTTGCGGCTGGTCAGGCACGGAACGGAGAGCTAAGGTCGAGATGGCACGTCTTCTGGGACCTGAGCGGCCGCGACCACAGCTCCATAGGGCCTGGCCCGACTCGGGCTTGGGCGCCATTAAAGCCAGTTGCTCCCGCGTCCTGAATTCCTCTAAAGAGGAAGCCTCGTCCGTACATCTATCCCGTCTTGTCTTCAATGATGAACTCGCAGCATCTCGCATTGGGAACCGCAGAGAGACAAGAGAGAGTAGACAAGGAATACTCTTTCATCGAAGCCCTTGCTCTTGGACCCCGGGAGTCCTTTTCCTTGGTATCCAAAGAAGCGCTCGGTCTCCCCTCATCCCCCAGCACCCCGTCTCTGCCCAGCTCGTTGACTCGTCCGAGGACTCCTCCTCCTCAGCAACAACATCATCATCACCTCTTCCCGGCCACGCCCCAGCAGCACCAGACTCTCCTTCAGCAGCAGCAGCAGCTCCTCCAGCAGCAACAGCAGCAGATACACCAGCTACAGCTGCAGCAGCAACATCAGCAGCGCATCTACTCAAGCGCCTCTTCGCTCTCACAGCACTCCCAGCTCTACCCAAGTCCGCTGCCTCGATCTCTCACCACCAAGAAGAGCAACGTCATGGCCAACTCAACCAAGGCCCAGACGGCGTGCCTCGAGCTCTGCCACAAGACGACGGCGCTCGGCGACCGCATCTCGGTCCGCATGCTCGAGTATCTGACCATGCTCACCAAGCAGCCTCACGGCCTCGACGTTCTGGCCCACGACTTCCTCGACACGTGCGAAATCCTCTTCTCTATTGAAGCAGGTCTCGGCGAGTGTATCCGCAACCAGCAGACCTTCCCCGGCGATGTCATCTCGGAGCTGAGCAAGAAGTTCCGCGTCACCCAGGCCGACTTCCAGCTCCTCGACCAGATGCTGGGCAAGTTCCTCGAGAACGAGCGCAAGGGCGCCATGGGTCGCATGCGACGTGGATGGGGACGGATCTTTGGTGACAATGATATCGAGAAGATGATCATCGCCCTCGGCCGCACGCGCGAGAGCCTTCGCATGAGCGCCCTGATGTTCCAGTGGAGTCTGGGCAACGAGAAGATTGAGAACGAGCTTGGAATCGGCTACACTGGCCTCGCCGCCGCCCTCGATCGCATGGATACTCGAGCTGGTGTCGCCCGGGCCAAGTCTGAAGGTCATGGATCACAGTACAGGCCTTCGTCGGCCTCTCAGCACCGTGGTATTGAAGGCCATAGTGTCATCAGCACCAACCAACCCCCATTGCCTCCTCTGCCCTGGGCCGAGCGCACCTCATCCATAACCCAGGAGCCTCTCAGCCCTGGCCTTGCCGACCTCCGAGTCTACGGGGGCTCCAACAACATCAACACTGCCAGCTCCATCAGCTCCAACGAGCGATATCACTCTGGAACCACCGCGACCTTTGATCGCATGAGCACCTTTGACGAGTCGCATGAGACTCGCTCCCAGCACACCACTCTCTCCGACAGCGAAGCTTCCCTCGAGGAACTCTCTGGTCTTGACCTCAATGGCGGAACCAAGGTTGTCCGACTCAAGGCTGATCCCTTCAGCATGCCTCGATGGAACCCTAGGAACACTGCTGGCGCCGATGCCGCCAACCTCAAGAGCGCTCTTATCTCTGCTGTCCGCGGCAAGAACCACAAGCTCATTGAGCAGCTTCTGGATCGCGGTGTCTCGCCCAACACTGGACCCGACCACATGGCTCTCAAGGAAGCCGTCATAAACACCGACGCCGAGGCTGTCCGTCTTCTCTTGCTCTTCGGCGCTGACCCCAACGGCACTGATCGCGATGGTGTCACTCCTCTCTTCGCCGCTGTCGAGAAGTCCTTCCTCGCTGGTGCCGTTCCTCTCCTCAAGTATGGCGCCGACCCCAACTTCACTCGTGGTCCGGACAATGAGACCGCCATGGCCGCCGCTGCCATCGCCAACAAGGTCAACTTTGCGCACCTTCTCCTCATCTATGGCGGTGACCCCAACCAGCTTACGGCTACTGGTGAGACCCTTCTCATCAGCGCCATCAACAAGAAGACGCCCAAGAAGTTCATCGACCTCATCCTCGACTACGGCGCCGACCCCGACGCCAAGAGCAGAGAAGGCAAGACTGCCCTCTTTGAGGCCATCCAGAACTCCAGGGTCGACATCGTCAACAGCCTGCTTGACCACAAGGCCAACCCTAACCTGCCTGGTCCCAAGCACATGCTCTGGCCCGCCACCTACCAGACTGCCTGCTTGCAGGTCCTCCTCTCCCACGGTGCCGACCCCAAGAAGTGTCCTGGTATCATGGAACTCGCTGCCAGTGTCAACAACCTCGAGTCAGTCAGGGTCCTCCTCAACGCCAAGGTGGATCCCAACGCGAAGAAGGACAACACATATACGCCTCTATGCACGTCCATCCGTGACAACCGAAGCGACATCTTCACTCTTCTCCTTGCCAACGGCGCTGACCCCAACGTTCCCGCCGCCGAGTACCCGGCCTTCAAGTGTATCACACATAACCGCCTCCACTTCCTCCCTGCTCTTGTCGAGGCTGGCGTCAACCTCAGCTCTCCCAAGGGAATTGTCGAGACTGCTGTCAGCGTCAACAACATGGAGGCTCTGAACTGGCTCCTCGACCAGGGCATGAGCCCCAACGACAAGAACCCCAAGGGTCACTCCCCTCTCACTACCGCCATCCGAGAGAACAGGATCGAGATGGTCGACCTTCTGTTGACCCGTGGTGCAGACCCCAACGTCCGTGGTCAGGACTGGCCCGTGTGCATGGCCGTCCGCAACCCTCCCGTCCTCAAACGAGTCCTCTCTGTGCTCGCCGAGCCCCGGGCCTTCAAGGGAGTCATGGAGATGGCCGTCGTCGCCAACCAGCTGGATTCCGTCAAGCTGCTCCTCGCCGCCGGCGTCTCGGTCGAGGACAAGAACGGTGGTGTCTTTTCACCCCTCACCTCTGCCATCCGAGAGGATCGCAAGGACATTGTCTACTTCCTCATCAACGAGGGTGGCGCCGACATTAACGCCCCCGGCGAGCATCTCCCCGTGGTCAAGGCCCTGCGAAGATACCGCGGCGACGGTGATATCCTCGAGTTCCTCCTGGAGCACGGCGCCGACCCCAACAAGCTGTACCGTGGCTGGAACGGTGTGATGCAGGCCGTCGAGAACGGCGACGAGGATATCCTCCGCCTGCTCGGCGAGAAGTCTGGCTTTGACCTCGATGTCAAGGACGAGCTTGGCCGAAGCGTGACCGAGATTGCCGCCTCAAGAGGCTGGGACGAGGCCGTCGACATCCTGATGGAGTACGCCACCAAGCCGTCGGAGAAGGCTCACTAGACGATGGACAACGGGTATTGTAAGATGACGAAACTTGCTTCTGGGTAATCACGCACGTTATTGGGTTGAGGGTTTAGGATCTGGAGTCTTTGAGATTGTCTTTTGTGGTTGGTAATGGGATGGTGGTTCAAAGGTCCTGGCTTTTATATCCTCTGTTTAGATAGACAGACACTTTTCTTTGTATATTCCCCTGTTCGTATAGTAGTCTGGCTTTTCCAATTTCTCTCACCAGAGACAGTTTTCTATGTCTAATCTACTTTAGCAACTTATAAACTGGTTCAGAATGGTGACTCAATCTTGTCTATTAATTGTTTTGAGCGAGAATGCTTTTGCTCTATAGCTTGGTCCCCATGTTTACATGAACTGCCTTGATCTGTGTGTAGGCTTCGAGACCTGCCTCACCGAGCTCCCTGCCAATACCGCTCTGCTTGACACCTCCGAATGGCACGCGAGGGTCACAGTCCTGACTGCTGTTGATCCAGACCATGCCGGCCTCGATCTCTGCCGCAACCCGATGAGCCTTCTCCAGGTTTGTAGTAAACGCAGCGGCTCCCAGTCCGTATGTGGTATCATTGGCAAGCTCGATAGCCTCCTCCTCCGTCTTGAAGGTGGTGATGACCACGACAGGACCAAAGATCTCCTCGCGATAGACACGCATCGAGGGCTTGACCTCGGTAAAGACTGTCGGAGCAATGAAGAATCCCTTGTCGGAGTCTCCGACCTTGAGAGGGTGACCTCCAGCCGCCACGACAGCGCCCTCCTTCTTTCCAATGTCGATGTACTCAAGAACCCTCTCGTATTGGACCTTAGACACCTGAGGACCCTGGTACGTATCCTTGTCCCATTGGTTGCCAACTCTGCTCACGACATTAAGAGTGTCGATGAACTTCTTGATGAAGGCATCGTAGATGGTGTCTTGAACCAGGATTCTCGACGTGGCAGTGCAAATCTGTCCTTGGTTGGACATGATGCCAAAGTGCGACCACTTGACCGCCTGCTCCAGGTCCGCATCGTCAAAGACGAGCAATGGCGACTTTCCGCCAGTTTCTAGGGTGATATTCTTGAGCGTCTTTGCAGCGACGCCCATGATGCTGGCAGCCGTCGCCGTGGAACCGGTAAAGGCGATCTTGTCCACAAGAGGATGTTGCACCAAGGCAGCTCCTGTGTCTCTGCCAAGTCCATTGACGATGTTGACGACTCCCGGGGGGAACCCGGCCTCCTTGATGAGCTCTCCCAGGACGAGGATGCTCAGAGGTGTTTGTTCGGCGGCCTTGAGGACAACAGTGTTACCGCAGGCGAGGGCAGGACCGAGTTTCCACGTAGCCATGGAGAGGGGGTAGTTCCAAGGGATGATCTGGGCGACAACGCCGATGGGCTGACGGATTGTGTAGGCGAACTTTTGAGGGTTTGTGCTAATGGTCTGGCCAAACGTCTTATCGGCCCAGCCAGCATAGTAGCGGATTACGCCGACGGCCTCGACGAGATCGTTCTCCAGCGTCTCGATGTATGTCTTGCCATTGTCCCAAGCGTCAATGGTGGCAAAGAGCTCTTTCTTGGACTCGATTAGCTCAGCCAGACGGTACATCAATTGGCCGCGGTCAGAGGCAGGAAGCTTCTTCCATGACTCGTGGCGCAAGGCAGCTCTGGCAGTCTTGACGGCCTTGTCGATGTCTTCAGCACCAGCGGCTTGCACAGTGGCAATGATCTCCTCAGTGCTATAGTACCAATGTCAGTGATGGCATTGACAAATTGATGTTGAATGAACATACGCAGGGTCAATGGAAGTAATGGTCTTGCCGCTGGAGGAAGCGACAAACTCGTTGCCGATAAACAGGCCAGTGGGCTGAGACCACTTGATTCCATTCGGAGCCGTCAATTCAACAGAGGGAGGCGCCATGACGAATAATTACTGCAAAAAAGACAAGGGTTTGGCAATCTATCTGGGGATAATGAGCTTGGGTCTGGTGTTGGCGAAGCTGGTTTCTTGTACCTTTGAGAGCGGCGACCGGAAACAGTATCCGATTGATGATGGAAGCTTCTCCTCTTCTCGTACCGAGCCAAGTTGGTGATGCTGATGACTACAGCTCGTTCCCTTTGCGAAACTGGGTCGCGGAAACCTTCTCTTTTTGAAGCAACCTCCGCTCTGAATGGAGCAATCGGATAAGCCAACAGTGAGACGCCAAAACCCCGCCTCGGGCTCTCTCTCCACAGAGGGAGGGGCAGAATGACGTGGTGAGTTCTCGGGGCGAAGAGACGGGCCTCATGACTGAGGGGTTTGTTATCTTTATTCCATACAGAGCAGGTAGAAGGAGATGGTTTCCATTAGGTCGTTATTTTTGCTATCTACAGGCTAGACTGTCGCTTCGCAGCCGCCTCCTCCGCTACCGCTCTCGGGATCTCGGCCTCAATGCCCTCTTCTGTGGGCTTCCATCCCAGCAGCTCGGCGCCGCGACGGGCGTTGCTTCTAGCGTTGCTGCCGAACAGGACAGAGCTGTAGGGCAGCACAGTGTCGGCCTCGGGCTGGTGAAGCTCCTCCACTTCAGTGGTCTCCAGAAGGCCCTGGTCCTTTGCCGCTTGGGCGACTCTGTCCGAGATGTCGGCCCACGACTGAGGTGAGAATAGTTAGCATCTGCAATGTGCATTGCGGGAATCGCTGTACTCACAATCTCTCCAACGCCTGTCAGATAGATGCCATCCTCTCCCCAGATCTTGCTATCGTCATTTCCCTTCGCACCAGCCTCAGCCAAAACGGTAAACAGCCTCGCAACGTCGGCGACATGAACGTTTCCCCATCGGCTCAGACCCCGCCCAACTCTCACTGCACGGCCTCTCTCCAGGGCGACCTTGGCCAGCGCGGGGATCTGGTAGCTGCGCTGCTTGATGGGACCTTGACCCTTGCCGTAGATGATGGGAGGCAGAACGAGAGCTGTCTTGACCGAAGGTGTTTGCTTGGCGACATCCAGGATGTAGTTGTCGACTGCCCGCGACTTGTGAGCTTTGAGAAGGTCTCGGATGGACGCGACGCCAGCGAGGTCATCCCAAACGTCATCTGAAGGTTCTCCAGGCTTGAAGGATGGAGAGGCCAATTCCTCTACAGCAAGGCCGCTGGCGCCAGAGATTTGAACCCAGTAACTGGGAGTCTGTCGCTTTTGCAAGCCGCGGTGGATGGCCTGCACGCTGCCAATGTGGCTGTTTGACGCGACATCTACACGCTCTGTTAGACCCATCACTCGCAATTGGAGTCGTAATACGCACGCACGACAACAGCGGCCTCAGATGCCTCTTTCTCCACCAAGTCACCATCGTTAAGATCGCCAATCACGGTCCGGATCTTGGGATAGTCTTGCGCAATGGTCGCTGCAGACTTGGCATCGCGAACGAGAGCCGTGATGGCGTACTCTGGGTGACCGCGAACCAGCTCGCGCAGGACCTGACCACCGACATAGCCAGACGCGCCAGTGCTAATTACAGTGTCAGTAATTCGTATACACAAAGAAAATCATGATGGAAGCCTCACAGGAAGATTGAAGACATTTTGACAGCTGTGATGGACGGGATAAGATGATTGCTACGCTGAGGCTAGATACTACGGCTCAAGATGGGCCTATTTATGCCCCCATGCACGCAAATTATTAAGCTGCACATGAGAATTACGACACTGTGGGGAGAATGGCGCTACTTATGCTCCGACTTTGCTTGGAAATACAGTGCTCGAGACGAAAGAGCAATTGTCCCACCACTTGCATCGAGAGCCGCGTTTGCTTGCTTCAGCGGCTTTGCCCGTCGCGGAGACCTACCATTTTAGTGTCGATGAGACGATCCCGTCACCAACTGACTCAGCAACCACCAAGTTGGGTGTCGCTAAGATCGCGAAAGGGGATGCAGTAGCCGACACTTGCCGTGGTCTTTTCGTCGAGCATTAGGATATCGGGCTGTATTACTCATACGCCAAAGTTACATCGAGAGGGCCGGCCGTGTGTGAGAGCAAGGACAATGCTAGCGTTTAAACCGCCCTAGGGAACGGCAAACAAGTGGACCAAGGTATATTCACAGTAAAAACAGCCACTGGGATTGCATTCACAACATAAAAAGACTCTGGAACCGTAGACCTCCAGCCGTAACCTGACCAGTCGCGACCGGTTTGCCCTGCACAATCTTATTCCCATCACTCTGGTTTCGTGCCGTATACCGACCAACTGAGAGATGATTAGCTCGCTCCTAGGTTCCGTAGCCATTCAAACCTGCAGACTCACATAGGCCAGTATGAGTGGATAGTGTGATCTTTGATATCCTTCCGGACCTCGATGAGAAAAACCTCCAGTTCTTCACTCGTCCACCCGAGGCCCCCTTGCCCCTCGGGACGTGTAAACACAGCCAAGCTTATCGCCGCCAAGGCATCCATGGTATTCTGATTAGCCCACATTCCTAATAGCTAATAGTGAGCGACCGCTGGAATATCTAGGCTTTATCCTCCGAGTCTTACCGATTTGCTTGTATATCTGGGCCTTGGGCCAACGATTCATCGGCCACTTGCGCTGCACTACGTGAACATCGACAAAGCCAGCCGCTTCAAGCTGCTCCTTATACTTCAACGCGCTATCAAGTGGAGAGCCCATGGCAGCAAAGGTGCGTAGAAGCAACGTCGCCCACTTGTAGAGCGGTGAATCATCAGATAGTGTACCGTCATCGGATCGAGGGGGGTAGATGATATCCATGATTTCGATCTTGCCGCCTGGGTTGAGGAACCTGGGAATAACAATTAGTTACACAAGGGCAGGGAATGAGATGATAATCATTTTTACTCAAAGCTCTGGTTGAAGAACTTGGGCCAGTCTCGGATGGACCCCGTGAGGAAGCGCGAAAAGATAAAGTCAAACTTGGTCGAGTAATCCCAGACATCTTCAAGATCGTCGACAAAAAAGGAGACATTGGGTGGGACGCTGGAATACATGTCAGTGCAGTGTTGAGCATATCGTGGCTGTTCGGTACCTACGCCGATGGCTGGATAGGACTTAGATCGACGCCAGTAACCTGAGGCATGATCAGTTGTGAGTTTAATCTTGTTCACTAGACCGTTTTTCACTTCACACTCGGGATGCTCGTCCGCTAAACGCTCGTTAGACCATTCGCATTCGTTCTCGTCATCCATAATGAGACTGTACCAAAGTCAATAGCCCAGATCCCTGTGCCACAACCGGCATCCAACGCCCGACGGAGCGGCTGAGTCAAGGGAGCAGCATGTAGTCTCCCTTCAAATGTGAGGGCAAACAAGTGATGTTGGATATCTGCGTTGGATAAGCTCGTCACGGGTCTTGGTTGGGGCTCAAGCTATGTACCTAGTCGCTCGTTCTCTGTCTGCATCCTGTCAAGTCAGTCCCGAAGCTATGGGTGGTCTAGCTGTGTGGGGTAACAAGACCTCGTCGTTTGGGAAGACATAAACTGCACCGGTTCGTCAGTGCACATGGCGTCACTCAAGTAGCGTAAGACTGGGCATCTTTACCACCGTCCTTATATGCGTGATATGTCCGGCCATTCTCCTCGCGATACCTCAAAATGCTAGATCGTAGAGAAGTGGTGTCACTCGCGCCATCCACGCCGAGGGCTGAGTCGCCATCATCAACCGTCACGTTATCGGGCTGCGGGATAGTTCAACGCTGTCAGAAGGTTTGAAAGGCATTCAATCTGCGGTGTATTCCTACATTGTCATCGGCCTCGAGGGGAGGTATCTCAAGATTCTGCTCTTCGGCCATGGTCAGGAATCGGGATCGTTCGATGGAACTGTGCCAGCTGTTAAAGCGGGGGAATCCCGGTTTAAGTTTGAGCGAAGCCCGCCGTGGATTAAATAAGTCGACGCTACAGGGGTCTTGGGGTTAGCGTGGCTGCCTAGACTCGACTGGGTAATAGTATAAGAGGGCCTCGATTGCTGTATGTACGTGCCATCAAGGAGAAGAGGTTGACATGAATACCTTTCAATTCAAGGTTTTTGATGATATCTTGACGATTAGAAGTACATCTTGATGGCAATTACCTGTGGTTTTGCCTCGTGAAGATAGTTGGTTTCCTGGTGTTAGTATCACTAACACTGGAGTTGGTCTCAAGTTGAAGGGGAATCATGACCGACGTGGATCTTAAACTACCTACTAGACATATAATTCCGTGCAAGGATTTCTTCCTACCCTTAAACGACATAGGCCCCGAATGTGGCCACGGACAATTCGAAGTTAGACATGGCTAGTTATATAGTTATAGGGCGCATCTTTAGACAAATCTCAAACACTCTCGGGATTTAGAACCCCATTCCCATCATCATGGCCTTTGGTGTGGGACAATCGAGATAATGAAATGATCTGCTGGCCACACTATGTGCTAATATTCACTCATGCGCATATAACAAGGTCGGTTATTACCATGGAGATCTTAAAGATATCAAGAGCCGACAAAGGCCTTTCAATGCTGGTGACTGAAACTAGCAACAGGAAGTGCTCTAACATAATTAAATGCAATTATCTAGTAATCAGTGCATGCAAACGTGGTTTTTGTCTAAACGAAGGTGCATTCTCCTCCGTGTTTTCTCTCAGCTCCTGGAACTGAAGCTTGTTGTCCCCCTCAACGAATGTCACCGGAGATGGGCGAGTTCGATTGACCCTCAAGTCAAAGACATCTAGACGTTGGTATCCACCAAAAACATCGTGATACTGCTTCCCCTCGATGCAATCCTCAACGTCTATATCCGCATAGAGAATTCCTTCGTGCTTTTGAAGGTATTCAGTAGGAACATGCTCCTCCGTCTCGGGGTCCACGGTGAACCCAGGCAGAAGCGCTCCAGTTGGGCCCAGAAACTGAGTTGCACCACGTTGGGATTGTTCCAGCACCTGAGTGAGGTACGGGGAACCGTCCGAAATAGTCTTTATGGAGTCGTCTCCGAGAACGGCTGAACAGAGAACTCCAAAACACTTGGCCTCGAAGCAATGAGCAGCAGCACGAGTCCTGTTGGCAGTGACGTTGTCATAGTTAGGCTTCTCTGGTATACTCCTGGTTGGTTCGTCTTGGGAGGGAGGTGGCGGAACGCGGGTCGGCCAGATAGGTGGCCAGGTAGAGATGTGAATCTGTTCGCCTTGGGCCATCAGAGTATACCGGGCCAGAGGATTGGTGTTTTCGCCACAAATCAGATTCCCGATTTTTCCGTAGGGGGTTTTGGCAACTTGTAATCCTTGTCCGTCTCCGGGTGCCCAGGTTAGCTTCTCGAAGAATGTCGGTACAAGCTTCCTATGGTGGACCAAGACCTCCCCTTCGGTTCCAATAAGGATATTCGAGTTATAAAGAGTTGCGCTGCTCGAGCGGACCTTTTCTGATATACCGATGCTGACCATGATACCCAGCTGTTTTGCCGTGGCACGGATAGCCTGAACTTCGTCACCGTCGGCGTAGAGGGATTCGAGGGCCATGCGCTTAAAGAGGTCATGATTCTCGGTTGGAGGGCGTAACGAGCTCCAGATGGGAAAGGCAGGAATGTACGTCTCGGGAAAGACAACCAAATTGACCTTGTTCTTTGCAGCTTGCTTGATTAACTTGATGGCTTTTGCCGTTGTCTGCCGTGCCGATAGAAAGACCGGAGCGGCGTGACAGGCGGCGATTCGGATAGAAGGAGACATGGTGGTTGCTGCGAAGGAATACTTGACACAAATGGGTTATCTTAAGAGGGAATTCACTATTACAGTAGCCTTTTATCTTTTGACCCGAGATGTCTGGCAAAAGCGGGAATAACGGGAGGAACGGGAAAAAGCGACCGCTGGTCGT
This sequence comes from Fusarium solani-melongenae, assembly GCA_023101225.1. NCBI lineage: Eukaryota > Fungi > Ascomycota > Sordariomycetes > Hypocreales > Nectriaceae > Fusarium > Fusarium solani-melongenae. The sequence continues at coordinate 4,290,176 of CP090031.1, forward strand.
CTGCAGCCAGACTGGTCAGCATGTGGCAACATGTTTCTCAATCTCGGCCATTTTTCTGCCTTCCGAAGGTCCAAGGCGTGGCTTCAGCTGATCCCAGTTCATAGATGCTCCCCGAGAGCTCGGCGGCTGTTGATTTCAACTCCTCCAAGGAGGTTCATCAGCCCCCTGACTAGTCATATATGGGACACGTGAGCCGAAAAGGACGCGACGACGAAAAGAATGAAATATGCAAGGCAAAATTAGTTGACATGACAAGCAACTCTAGATTTGCTTTGTACCAACATGCTTGACTTCGTCCCCTACTACGGTCAGCGGCGGCATGCCTTGCCGCTTACCGCAAGTGGCCCATAGATTCAGAGACCAAGCGGGACTCTTGCCTCGAATCCGCAAAGCCTGCCAGTCATCGCTCGGGACAGCGGAGGCTATAAGTGCCTTTCGCCGCATGCAGTTTCTTCGCTACCGAATTCCAGCTCTTGGAACCCGACCTCACTATTCTTCACACCTCCTTGAACCCATTCTTTCAATTGTCCTTGCTTGCCCTGGTTCAGCCATTATCCATCAACATCTGGACTAGGTGCACGATGGCCCCTCAATCGTCTGAGCAGTCGGCACCACTGGTTGCGCTCGCTAGCTTTGCCAACATGTTTAGCGTAGGGACTGTGTACGCCCTGAGCGTTCTTCAAGCTGAACTACCCCGACTACTTCATATCAGTCACGCTTGGTTCTCAGTCCCCTTCGCATCTGCATGTCTTGGGCTGTCTGTCGGGGTGGCTTCATGCGCCGCCGTCATGACCAGAGTCGGGGCCCGCACCACAGCCGCCGCAGGTACGGGTATCTGGGGTCTAGCGGTGGTTGGCACAGGCATACCCCTAGCTCGTACAGACCTTATGAGTCTGCTTGCTTGCCTGGCAGTTGGAGGCATTGGTGTTGGGTGGACTTATCTCGCTGTTGTCGTCTTGGTCGGGCAAGCTTTCCCTCCGCACTCCCGGCTCAGAAGTGCTATAGGCCCCCTGGATTTCTCATCAGGGTCAGCAGCATGCTTCGCATCGGCACTGATCCTAGACGCCGAGTCATTAAACGCAGAGAGCCTGGGACGTCTTCTACAACTGGTCGGCGTTGCGTTCTGCGTCGTTGGTGCGACCACACTAGCTGTGCTCCCAAATGACAAGGAAAGGTGCAGACCAAGCAATGCCGAGAGGTGCCAGCCAAAGTCAAGTACGGTAGCTTTCGAGGACTTGCTATTGTTTTTCAATGCTCTTCCTGGAATGGTGGTCTTTTCAACACTATGGCGCGCAGCATCCTACCACAGGCAAGAGTTTGCTGGGGATGCCCTTCGAGTGCTGCCGTGCTTCATGGTTGCTCTGGCCCTGGGAGGGTTCATGGCTCCAGTCCTTGCCGCACAACCAGGCCCAAGGCTTACCTTCTTGGCTCTCTTTTACATACGAGGCGCCCCTCTCCTTGCCTTCTCAAAGTGGCCGGGGCTTCTGACAGCTGCGGCTGCCTTATCAGTGGTGTTTTTTGGTCATTGCGCAGGTTTTGGCATTCTTCTTGGCCTGGTCAAGGTAAAAGAACCAGAACCGGCCAGTTTCCGGGCTAGATATGGCCGAACACTTGTGGCATGGGGAGCAGGCGGGATTGTGAGCGTTATGATCACCAGGCTGTTAGTATCTTCTTCTGGCGATGCTAACTTGGCCAGTTTTGTGACTGGCCTGTTGATCCTGTCATTTGCAGTATATCTGCAGTCGGCGAATGTCCTCTAGTAGTGCTAGTGACTAGTTATGTCGAATCATTCTTATCAATACCATCTTGCAAACTTGGCTATTCAGAGTGCCACGTTTCTTGATAGACGAATAATAAGAGTAACACTTATTGTTGAAAAGAAGTATTATGGATATCTGGTGAGCTAGACTCTATGGATCATGCAAGGAAATGTAGTCCTCGATGGCCTAATAGTGGTTTCTCTGGTTCACGGACGAGGCTGTGATCCAGCCGTGATCCCTTTACCTAGACTAGCCTTCCATGTCGCTTCTGACATGGCCGAGAATAGCTCGGCCGTAGACCAAAGCCGGACAAGAACTGGAAACGACTCAAGCCAATAGCTAGCGGCTGTCTTCGTGTATCAAAACAACTCTAACGAATCTAACTATATGACCCACCCACCGTTAGGTTCAGTTCTGCAGAGAGGTTCCGCTGAAGGAGCCATGTCCGGAGAGCGGCGACTATCCCGCCGTTCCGTCTGGCAGCCAACTTACTCCTCCACCCTACTGTGCTTTGCCTTGATCGGCAGCACGGGCTTGATACATACGAAGAAGTAGTCTATGTATTTAATCGAGAGACGATGAACTGGCATCTCTGACCTCCACATGCCAAGTTTGCACCCAATTCTCTCTACCTCAGACTCATCGAGACACACTTGAACCACACCTTCCCTCCCTACTATCCCGAACATGGCAATCTCCGAACATACCGAGGCTGGTGCAACCTGGATCAGGAAATTGCTTGAGTCTCTGACGTTGGAGGAAAAATGTACTCTGTTATCTGGGAAGAACATGTGGGAAACGGCAGCGATTGAACGACTCGGCATCAAGAGCCTCAAGACAAGCGACGGTCCAGCCGGCGTGCGCGGTTCCCGATAGACAGAAGGAACACACACAACGCATATTCCTTGCGGAATCTCGCTCGCAGCCACCTTTGATCCGGACCTTGTTGAGAAGGTCGGCACCATCCTGGGATCAGAGGCCAAGAGCAAGGGCGCCCATGTCCTTCTCGCGCCAACCATGAACATCAGCCGATCTCCATTTGGTGGCCGTAACTTTGAGAACTTTGGCGAGGATCCGTTCCTCACAGGGAACATGGCTACCGCGTATATCCGCGGCGTTTAGAGCATGGGCACGGGGGCTTGCATGAAGCACTATGTTGCAAACGACATGGAGACGCGACGGTTCAACATGAACGAGAAGATTGATTAGAGGACACTGCGAGAAATCTACCTCAGGCCCTTTCACATGGCGCTCGAGGCTTAACCTCTGACTGCGATGACGGCTTACCCCAAGGTGAACGGCCATCACGTCGACACAAGCCGATATCTCGTCCACGACATTCTTCGCCAGGAGTGAGGATACAAGGGCCTGGTCATGAGCGACTGGGGTGGTCTCAACTCGACGGTCAATAGCATTCGTGCAACGACAGATCTCGAGATGCCGGATCCTCCGCTTCGATATGGCAAGGCATTGATGGAGGCAGTACAAATGGACCAGGTATCGGAGACTGAGCATGTCGACCCTTCTGTCCAGCGGCTGCTACAACTGCTCCACACGTTCAAGCTCCTGGGTCGAGAAGAACAGGTGTCTAGTACCGTGAGATGTAGCGATGTCGAGGCCGAGATCACCGCCAACGAGGCTGAGACTGACACGCCCGAGTTCCGCAGAATCACAAGAGAGGCTGCATCCCAAGGCATTATTCTCCTCAAAAATGATAAGCTGCTTCCTCTTGATGCGCGAGCCATTCGAAAGCTAGCAATCATCGGACCCAACGCAAAGAATCCCACCATCGGTGGAACTGGCAGTGCAATCGTCAACCCGTACTATATCACCACCCCATTCGAATCGATCACGTCTCTCTCCAAGGAGAGAAACCCGGATATGGAGATAGTATACGAGCAAGGCATCTTCACGCACTTGCAACCACCTTTGATCGGCCACTGCCTCACGAGGCCGGGTAGTGGCACTCCGGGCCTCCAAGTCAACTTCTTCGCAGGACAGAGGTTCGAGGGCGATATCATGGCAACTGCTTTCTGGCAGGATTCCCTCGTCTACTTCATGAGCGATGGGGACGTTCCTGCTCCTCTGCGCGGTACCATCTTCAGCTATAGGGCCACCGGACTTCTCCGTCCCAGCGTTACGGGAGTCTATGATTTTAGCTTATCCAATACGGGCAAAGCGAAGCTCTTCATAGACGGGGAGCTCCTGATCGATAACACAGAGTGGACCGAAATCAGTGGGAACTTTATGAATTGCGGAAGCGCAGAGTGCTTCTCCAGCAAGGTCTTAGAGACAGGCAAGACTTACGAGCTGAAGGTTAACAATATCATCGTTCCTCCTCCTACTAAGCCACATGACAACACCCTCTTCCATAAGATCTCGGGGGTACAGGTTGGCATGCTATTTAGTCACGACGAGGAAGCCATGTTCAGAAACGCCGTCGGCGCAGCACAGGATGCAGACGCCGTTATCTTGGTAGTTGGCCATAATAACGATACCGAGAGGGAAGGGTCTGATCGGATATCGCTGTCTCTTCCGCGCCACACAGACGAGCTTGTCTCGGCTGTATGCGCCGCCAATAAGAACGTGGTCTTGGTGACACAGTCTGCCTACACCATAAGCATGCCCTGGGCTGATGAAGCCAGTGCCATTGTGCATGCATGGTACCAGGGGCAAGAGTGTGGAAACGCCATGGCTGATGTCCTTTTCGGGCTTGTCAACCCGTCGGGAAAGCTTCCCCTGACTTCCCCCCGCAAGATTAAGGACCATGGCTCTAACAAGTGGTTCCCTAGAGACGCAATCGCAGATAAGGCCGAGTATAGGGAGGGCATCCTGGTGGGATATCGCTGGTTTGATTAGCAAGATATTCAGCCGCCGTGGCCTTTTGGCCATGGCATGTCTTATACCACATTTTCCATCACTGACGCAACCGTCAAGGGCAAAGTGAGGCGAGGTGGTTCCTCCAGTGCTATTGTGCAAGTTGCCATCACAAACACGGGAAGCCTACCTGGAAGCGAGGTGGTTCAGCTTTACGTGTTTTCTTCTACACGCATCAGCAGCTCTGGTCTCTCTTCCGCCCCTAGAGCCCTCGCTGGGTTTAGAAAGGTCACTGTAGACCCAGGAGAGAGCAAGATGGTCAGCATCGAGTTGGCAGCAACAGCCTTTTGGTGGTTCGATCCCAATGCGCGCAGGGTACAGCCCGCGGTGCGTGGAGGCTCGACGAAGGCACGTACAAGTGCTACGTTGGTACCAGCTCACGCGACTTCGCCACGGAGTTGGATGTGATTGTGGGATAAGATTGGCAGGCTCAACGGCCGAGACATTTAACTCGTACTGTCCGTACGATAGAGAGCATAGTCTCTATGCTAGACTCGGGGAAGGACCATTTTTGAAGAATAGATGCCCCTTGTGCCTGCAGCTCTTTGATATCCTGCAGGTCAGCAGCAAGAGTGGGAGAAAAAGAGGCAAATGTGAGAAGCAGGACAACCGCCATGGTACTGGAGAGAAACAGGTTAGCGAGGATAGAAACGAACAACCGGATATGTACTTACGAGTGAGTAAAGATCTCAAGTGATGTAGATGGTTTTCTTAGGACACCTTGCACGGCTCCTAGATAGCCACGGCAGTGATACAAGCACGTTTTGGCGTTTTCTACCATCCTACCATCCGATGGTGTCTCTTCAGACGGCAAAGCACAGACTTGGAGTAGGAAAGGTCTATGGATGATATCCCCAGCGGCATGAAAACGCATGAGTAGAACGGCATCGGCTAGGCTATACTCATGGTGGTCTAGATCTGGCTTGATGGCTTGAGGAAGCAAATCATACCAGGCGTGGAGTTGACGGTTGAGCTCTTGGCTGATGCCAAACTGAGAGGTCGGGGCACCGGACGATGAGTCTATGCTGGTTGTGGCACCTTAGTATGTATCGTAGAGCACGTAGTATATCCGGTTTAGTAAACGACGGGACGAGATGTTGGCCAGCCAGCGCAGCATCGGGGGCTCAGGCGAGTTGCCGAAGCCAGGAAAAGGGAGCTGTTCGACAACGTTATCTATTCCACTCCCAGGGAAATGGTGTTCGGCAACAATATCGCTAGCATATCAATTAGCCATAAGTCTTCAGTCATGGGGCCATAGCCATACCACTCGAGAATGAAGATAGCCCAACACAGCCGCAATATCAATTGACCCTGTGTGACTGCTTGGCCGTCGTTTAGTGAGCCCAACCTTCTAATCAAAGTGTAAGTAGTTCATCCTGGAATGGAAATGGAGAGGGTGACCTACCGTATCCAATAGTGCTGCACCTCAGTTGATGCCATATGCACCAACCGCCAGGCCGGCAAAGGTCTAGCCAGGAAGCTATAGTAGATAGCAGCCAAGTATAACGATTGCGGGAGAATTAAGCTTCCGCCGAAGGACTCGAGTCCCACCGTAAGTAGAATGCTGACTGCAGGGGATGAGAAACGACTGCCGGGTTCCCATGAGGTGGAGCCGTCATAGTCGGCGTCGGACACACTACCAAGAGCCAGGACAATGAGCACCATGGCAGTGGTAAGATTAGGGGCAAGACCCTGGGTGAATACATCATCATAAGTGCTCTGGAATTTGTCCTCGTCTAGGATTAGATAGAATTGGTGGACGAGCTGGAAGAATTTATGTATTAGCTCGTCAGCCTCGTTGCGCGAGACGGCCGGTATCTCAACTTGGTTGAGTGGCTTTGGGGTCAAAGATAGGGAGGCCGGGACACTACGGCCCAGTTCAACGTGGAGGAAGATATCTTGCGGATAATCACCGAGGAGGGCTCGGGCTGGAGCTGACCGTAAGAGGCTACCTGTCGTTGTGGAGTGTGATAAGGGGATGGCCATGGTGGTGTTGAGCCCAGCTGAGTTGAGCGGAGTTAGCGCCAGTGGCGGAGCCACGTCCGGAGTCACCGCCGAGCCCAGGCCAAAGCCCTTCCTGAGGATGATGGGGGTACTGTCGGGGTGTTGGCGGCTCGAGTCCGACTGATCCGTTGTTGAGTCATCTGCCCGTCGTTCTAATGCCTCGAGCCGGTCAGGAATACCGTTTAGCTGATCTAACGGCACGGATGCGTTCCTGCAGATGGCCAAGGTGAGCAGACGGGCTCGAGCAGAACACACTGTCTATCAGTGTAGACAGACGTACCTTGGGGGTTCGACCTCACGATACTCACATGAGTTTCCAACCTCCTCACAGAGGCTACAGGCTGGTCTCCCACCATCGCATTTTCGCTTTCTGATACAAACTCTCTGATCAGCATCTGTAGTATCTAGACTTTGTCTCAATCGCCACCAGGAGAGCGGAACGTGGACTGCGGCCCGCCATTCCACATCGACTCACCTCTTGCGACAATAGTTGCAAGCCACGGCGGCTCGCCTCCTCCAGCCCCGGATCATGAGGATTACCAGGTTGAATTACCCCAGACTATCATATGTGGGGTAGGCGCTGTAACGGGCTGCTATCAGTCTCAGCCTGGCAACGCGCAAGGTTGGCGAGATAACTCTAGTTCAACCTTCTATAACTATCTCCCCTTCTCCTCCCCCTTTTCCAGTTCTCTACATCCAAGACAGCAAAAGCAACAGCCCATTAACTGACAGGAAGCATGACTCTATCCATTTCACACACCGACGCCCCAGATGGACTCCGCAAGCACTTGACGACGGCCCTAGTAATCTCGGTCTGTGTTGTCGACTCCGTGGCCATCGCCTATGATGGTTCTCTCATGGGCTCTCTGAACGTCATGAAGGCGTACCGGAACTACTTTGAGCTCACGACTTCAACCACTGCTGTCAACACTTGCGCCACTTTCCTGGGAGTCATCCTGGTCGGACCCTTCACCGGAATGCTTATTGACTGGAAGGGGCGTAAGATCGGCCTGTACGCGGCCTGCATTGTCAACATATTGGGTACGGCCATCGCCGGAGCCGCATCGTCATCGGCATCGGCGTCGGACTCGGACAGACTGCTGCAAGCACCTATGTTGCCGAGACGACTGCACCTTCAGTTCGCCCGACGGCCTTGGGGTTGTACTTTTCTTGCTGGGCCGTGGGTTCTGTACTTGCTGCTGGGATCTCATATGGCGTGAGTAGAGAGATAGCTCCAAGACTTTGATTATGCGTGCTAACAAGTGCGGACCTCCAGACCTCCGGCCTCGAACCCTCCAACTGGACATGGCATATTCCATCTATCCTACAGGCGATGCCTCCAATTGCCGTTCTCTGTCTCATCCCCTTTGTCCCAGAGTCTCCCCGATGGCTAGCATACCAAGATCGACCAGAAGAAGCACTAAAGGTCCTGGCAAGAGTCAATGGCACCGATGAGCAGCACCCGCAAGTGCAAACTCAATACAGGGAAGTCATTGATACTCTAGAATACGAGAAGAACGAGGGTCGGAACGTCAGCATCGCAGATATGCTCAAGAACCGAGCGAACCGCAAGAGACTTCTACTGGCCTTCTCTGTGGCGCCGCTTGCCATGTTGACCGGTTCAAACATCATCACGTAGGAACTATCCCCATCGCACGCCCACCATAGTGCTAACATTAAAGCCTAGGTACTACTTTGGCAGCATGCTCACCCAGGCCGGTCTTGGTGACTCAATCACACAGCTCAAGGTCAATGTCTGTCCCTCTTCGTGGCAGCTGGTCGTCGCAGTTTGTGGATCCTTCATAGCCGAGAGGCTCGGTCGTCGATTCCTTGCCCTGTTCAGCCTGGGACTCTGCTCCATCTTCTTCTATTTGCTAGCAGGGCTGACCTCCAATTTCGGGACTTCGCACAACCTGGCCGGCACTTACGGCACCATAGCCTGTATATTCCTCTTCCTGGGCGCGTATTCCTTTGGCATCACTCACGGCCATGTATGCACCAGAGGTTCTGCCGTACAACATGCGCGCCAATGGAATTGCCATGCAGGGCATCCTGATCAGGTCGTGTGGAGTGCTGGTCACCATGGCCTTCCCGTACATGATGGAGGCTATTGGATGGAAGACGTACATTGTCAACGCGTCTTGGAACATTTTGATGTGGCTTTACATCTACTTCCAGTGGGTTGAGACTAAGGGCCTGATCCTGGAGGAGATTGATGTCTTGTTTGACGGCGAGATGCATGTCCGTCAAGACCAGGATTTGGAGGCGGTCAAGAGTGGCGATGTTAAAGTCCTTCATGTTGGTCAATGAGGGTCTTTGGCGTGGGATATTGTGGCGGTATGGCGGAGGAGCAAATGTGTGAATAAATCTGAATGGCAACAATAGCTTGGGTATCACATTAGCAGTTTTCTTCCCATGTCGATAGAACTAGGCGACCTCGGGCATCCTTGGCTCTTTGATCTGGTCGTGCAGGATAGGCTAAATGGACCAAGCTCTTATCAATAGGTCGTAATTGTGTCACAATAGGCATCAAGTCATTCAACTATGCAACATTTCTTTAAGGACTCAAAGCTAAATCTAAGCTGGCGAGCAAAGGAGCCCTAAAAGTAAACCACGCGTTGCCTACGTTTAATCTTACAGTAGGTGTCACAGTCCTCATTCGGGATTATTTACATGGGTCTCCATGCCAATCCCTGGGGCAAATGTTGGCTGTGCTGGGCAATGCTGATCCTTTGTTGGTGGCTGAGCTTGTTTTACGTTGCCTCTGCTGATCCAAGGCAGTCACCAAGATGCTCCCAATCAAATGTCCCAGCGAATCTTTATCTGAAGCAAGCCAAGGCTGTGTTCACACAACCCCAGAATTATCCCTGTCTGGTACGTCACAGAGTTCGGAGTAACAAGTCAGCAGCGTTACTTTAATAAGACCCTTGGAGACGCCCTCTAAAGTGGATTCAAAGCCTTGAAGACATCAAGACTCAATCATGGCATCTCCTCCTCCGTACTATCCCGACACCAATGCGCCAGCACCAACTGGGGCTGCACTCCCACAATACGAGGGTGTAGCCTCAAGCTCCAGCCAATCGCTTGCGGCTCAAACCGATACACCAACCTTTCTTCTGGATGACTATGTCGTGCTGGAGCAGTCCCGCAACCGGGTTCACTACGAGCTCGGTAATCCACTCGGAAACCCCACGACAGAGCCTTGCAGCATCACAAAGCACTGCTATCCCCCCAATAACGAACCTTGCGAGAAGCCACCTCGCGTGCATCTTTATGATTTCCAAGACACGTGGAGCCAGATGGGGGGCGTCCACCTGGCCATTAACGGAAGAGCCGGCGAAGATCATGCATACCCGGGGCTCTTTCTCGTCCAGGGTGTAGGTTCGTCCGCGTATCAGGTTGCAGACCACTTCAAGGCGAGCCAGGGGGTCTTGGATCGAATCAAGAACAAGAACCAAATCACTTGGGTGAACACCAAGGATCGGGTGGTTGGGGTTGAGTTCAAGCAGAGCCCCAACAAGGAGTCTGGCCAGACATCACCCCCCAGGCTTGAGGTCAAGGTCCCGCTAGATGAAAAGGAGCTTGATCTTTTGGTGACTTGCTGGTGTGCCAAGGTGTGGCACGAAGCTGGAAAGCCGCCAAAGGAGCCCATGTCGTGGCAGAAGTGTTAGTATCGGCTCGTCCCCTGTTTGACCGCATCTGAGGCTAACCGTTACATCCCGCAGTCAAGCGAGTCGCCGGTGAAACTGTAGTGGCTACGGTTGGATCACAAGCCGGAGCCGGCGGGGTAATCAACCCATGATGAGATTCGAATGTTTGATAGGTGTTGTTTATGATGGAGCCTCACATCGGACCGTGCCATCGGGAATGTTAGCCACGCCTCCTTGTGCAGGTAGCGGTGTGGGGGCCTGCATGTGCCGAGCTGAGAACTGATAGATTGAAAGAATTTGATGGATGTCTCCTTTCTCCTGCCCCTTCCCGTAGCGTTCTATGCACAGTCTAGTATGCAGTTGGTATCCCGTGACAAAGATGACAACTCCCCCGCTCGCTTGGAGACACATGGGGACGAGAGAGCCAAACGATTGGATTATGTTTAACCAAATAGAGAATAGGGCGGATATGTGCTCATCGAGAACTCTTCTGGCTTAGCAATCGTGTTATTTGTCAGTGGTCATATAAGGCAGTTCAGTGTGGATTCAACAAACAACCACATTTTCCCTGTTGCCAACTGCAAAACCCCAATCAGTAATCAACCAGTCTCCCAATAACAATTAATCAACGCACGACTCATTGCCTGTCCCCTTATCGACCATGGTTTGAGTGGTGACCCTAGCCCCGGACTTTGACCACAGGCCGTTGTCGCCCACGCGGACTCCCCGATAAGCCACTCACGGGCCCACACTAGCTCGCGGAGACATTCCTCTTTGGAAAGCCACTTGTCGTGTGGTTTCAGTGGCCACTCTGCCCCCTCATTCTTCTGGATACAGAAGACCTCAGTTTGCTCCCCCCCCGGATAGTTTCTCTCTTTCGTCTGCAATGCAACAGGGGAACTTGTATCATCCTCGTCCGTCTGCTTCTTTCATACCTACGCAAACGACCCACTTGCCTATCTGGAATTCCCCTTCTGTCGACTCTTTGCCTTGAAGATGCCTAGGCAGAGCGGGACCAAGGTCGAGCGTACGCGCACCTTTACTGGATGCCGGACTTGTCGAAGCCGACATGCAAAGTGTGACGAAGGTATCGCCAATCGTGTCTCAACCTCGTCACGCGACAAATCTGACTTCCTGCTCTAGCTCAGCCAGAATGCGGTACCTGTCGGAGACTCGGACTCACATGCGGTGGATACGGAGCCCGCCTCTTCTGGATCACAGACGATGCAGTCCGGCCGGAGCTCCAGCAGAGCCATCGGGGATCCGAATACCGGTATCCACTCTTCTCCGGTAAGTCCTCCGGTCCCGGATATCCCAATGCCGAACCGGAAGCTGATGTTCCGCAGAGGTTGATCGCAGATTGATGAGTGCCGAATTGTCAGACAGCCTGGGCAAGCAGTCTGCCATGGACATCTTGGCCGATATCGACTCTGCGTGCGATAAGCTGGCTCGTGGAAACTCAGCCATGATCAAAGGCCCTTTCGGGGTTTTTCAATCAATCGAAGAGCAATCACCAGCCGATGTTTTGACATCCTCTCCGGATACCGAAAACTCGAATACAAACACATATCCTGATACCGACAGCTTCATCGAGGAGGTACAGCGGCACGACTGGCCCACCCATATCGGAGACGACCTTGATCTGTTTACCGGTCCTCTGGATCCAAGTCTTTCTCTCAATCCTGAAGAACCAACATGCTCAGAACAAGTGCTTTTGCCGGACTCCACAATGACAAACTTCTTCCTCGATAACTCCATGGGCGTTGAAGGCTTGGCACTCTTCAGCCCCAACTTTATATCCCAGGCAATGGAAATTGAAGCAGCTAGCCACGCGGACGGCCACGCGGACGATCATGGAGACAGCGCATTCAACCATTTAGAAAACGAAGTCATGCCGTGTCCCCGAGGACTACCACAAGCCAACGGAGGTCATTTGGGGCTTCCAGAAGAGGCAGAGTCATTGCTTCGCTACTACAAAAAACACGTGGCTGGCGAGAGAACGTCCATGCAAGCAAAACGCAAGTCACCATGGGAAATCATCTTTTTGCCCTGCGCCCTCGAGACATTTGCTGAGCTCTCTCTCTGGAATGAAGCCTCACATACGCGCTCAACCATATTCTATACTCTTCTTGCTCACAGCGCTCTCCAACTACACCTGTCGAATAAGCCAAGCACATTTTCTTGCGACTGGAAAGAGATTGGTATACGAAACCACGAGAGAGCTCAACATCACCTCCGCAATGCTCTGCAACTCGAGATGTTTGGTCCCAAACAGGCGAACTACAAGGAGTTGCTGATGGCAATTCTTGGCATGGCAATGACTTCGGTTTGTTTATTCCCTCCGCTCTATCGTCAAATTCGCTAACAAAGCTCTCCAGCTGCACAACGGTACCCGCGCTTTCCGCGTCTTCCTTCTCGATGCTGAGCGGCTCATTCGGCTTCGGGGCCTGATCAACCAAAATCCCTTCAAAACTCGTCTGTTGCATCACATGTACACCCATCTCCGGGTCATCGCAGAGAGCATATCATTGTGTGCCGAGCCTCCTTCCGACACGTCCGACGAGAATAATACTCGTGACCTCACTCATGGCCGGACATTTCGAATCACCGAAGATGCTCTCAATATCGGCCTTGACCCAGCGCAAGAGAAGACAGATGAAATGGGATACAATGACATTCATCTCGAGATCCAGGGCCGGTGGAGTCATACACTGTTCCCCGTCATCTACGGCATTCCAGAGTCTCTGATGACTCTTCTGTCACAGACAGTCTCCCTGTCCAACGAAAAGGCGCGTCTCGAAAATGTGGCTCGTTGTAACCCAGGAGTTTCAGTAGCCCTGGCGAGACACACAAAGACGCTTGAGAATAGAATATGGGCATGGACTCTGGCGCTCGACCCTCTGGGGCCTCCGAAACCAACTCGTCTAGATCAGGACCTAATGGCTCACCCTCAGGTCCGTTCTATGGCGCTGGCCATACACCAAGCCCTCATCATCTACTTTTACCGCCGGGTATACGATATGAACGCCATGATCCTCCAAGACCTGGTCAAGAAGACGCTGGACTTCCTCGAGCCTTGCCTAGGCGAGTTGATTGGCGACCAAGACTTTGCAACCAGTCTCGCCTGGCCAGCGTTTGTTGCCGCTTGCGAGGCTGTGTCTCCTGATCTTCAAGAGCGAGCTCTCAAGTGCTTGTCGGTCACCGATGACAAGGGCATATACTTTACGCCCAAGCCGGCAAAGGTAATTGTGCCGATGATATGGGACAAGCGAAAAGAGTCAGGAGACTGGACTGCGAGCTGGCAAAGTCTTGTGTCGGATAGCTTACTATAGAAATTGTAAAATAATTCACGGGATAATATTCAATTCACATCAACTATCAGGTTCTATGCCCTACTTACTATACGAATATTTTCATTAGATTTTGAAGATTTATGAATTCATATCTATTTTGCTTTTTTACTTTAACTATTAAACATTTTCCTTACTAGGTAATTTTACGCAAGAGGCACACCGGCATCCTTCAGCAGACCAGCCAGCTCCGCCCGCTCAGCGTCAGCGAGGAGATGGAAGGGCTTTCGCAGACCACCAGTCTTCCATCCTCGCAGCTCCATACCGGTCTTGACGGCAGGACCGTACTGGTGAGCCTCGAGGAACTTGCAGATGGGAAAGATCTTGGACCAGATCTCACGACCCTTCTTGAGGTCGTTCTCGACGGCGAGGGCGTTCCACAGCTGCACCGACAGCTCCGGCAGGACGTTGGTGGTGCCCCAGACGGATCCCTTGGCGCCGGCGGCAAGGCCGTAAAAGGTAAGGGTGTCCCATCCGTTGAGGGCGGTAATGCTTCCGTGGTGGTGAAAGAGGAGGTCGGTCAGGGCCGGGGCATTTCCGGACGTGTCCTTGAGGTACTTGACGCCCACCTCGGACAGGCTGGCGATTTCTGAGGGTGTCAAGCTGACGCCACTGGCGGCGGGGATGTTGTAGTACATGATGGGGAGGCCGCTGGCCTTGTGAATCTCGTCAAACATGTCCCGGAGCTGGGCCAGGCTGGGGGCGTCGTAGAAGGGGGGCACCACCATCAAGCTGGCGGCGCCAACCTTGGCGGCATGCTTGGCCAGATCGACGACACCGGCGGTGGTCAGGTCGCCGATGCCAGCGATGACGGGGACGCGGCCGGCAGCCGACTTGATGCACTGCTCGAGGACGGCCTTGCGCTCGTCGACGGTCAGGGCGGTAAACTCTCCGGTGCTGCCGCCAGGGACCAGGCCGTGGACGCCGGCATCAATCTGACGCTGGATGTGGACGTCGAGGGCAGGGAGGTCGACGGCCCCATCGGCGGTGAATGGGGTGATGAGGGCGACAAGGATGCCGGTGAGTTCCTTCTGGGGGGCCATTTTTGAGTCTGTAAGAAGAAATGGTTTATTGCTGGGATAGGGAGAGATGAGATGAGAGTGCAACTTGATGATGATGATGGTGATGGCGATGAGAATAAAGAACGACTCGTCTGATCAAAGCATTCACATTGTCTATTATATGCGTAACCTCTCCCCTCTAGAGGATTCCTCTTCTACAAATCCGTATATACCCCGCGTCGTTGGTGTGGAGTGAGAAACTCTGTAAAAGGTCTTGCGTCTTCGAAATAGGTAGGTCTCCACGACGGGTTCGGCGAGGCCTGCCACGCGGCAACCGGCGGGAGAGAAGCCTTGTTTTCTGGGTGATTGTGATGATTAGGGGGACTTTCCTGTTCTGGGGGGCGCTTGTCAATGCGATAATAACAAGCACGTGGACCGGAGGGCGATCCGTCTTTACAGGCAATCTCGCCATGGTGTTTGACATTATCAGCATCTTGAAAGGATGATCCCGGCCTTTGTATCCCGGCTTCCACAGTGGTTCCAGAAGGCGACCCACGGTTCTAGGGGTTCATGTTCCACTGGGTTTCAGGGTCTAGGGTCCAGGGTAGCTCTGACCGATAAGCTTATGCTTATTACATGAACGATTGATGACCCTTGAGGATGATGCTGGAAAGAAATAGAGTATATTCTGCAGTCTTCTGAATGGAGTTTTAATCCTATAGCGATTATATGACTAGGGATCTAGCATGGAATGCTTGATGCGTGTGTAGCTAAAGGAAACTACCTGGGATGTCTTTGATCAGTCACACTGAAGGGATAGTATTCTGCCAACACCATGCCTTAAGAACTGTTATCTCACAACCTAAAGTCATAGAAAACCGTATTACAACTCTCTTTCGTAATAAGTAGCTACTAAACATTGCTTTATAAAAGTAGAATTATTATATAGTAGACGCATTTCACAGGTAAGAAAGTAAACCGGGACGCAACAATCGTGATGATGCATGCAATGCTAGTAAACAAACTCCATGCTAATCTAACAGCTGGTATAAAACTTTTTACAACTTGGCCAAAATACCCTCCGAGTTGAGAAACGCGAGATGACTTCTCGAAATGTCCTTGGTCATGCGGCATCTAAGAAAGCGTCAGTCAATTGAGCATCCGGCAGGGTCAATGGCATCTTACCCAGCGAGCGCCATGGCAAGCTTGAACTCGTACATGAGGATCTTGAGAGCGAGTTCTACACCCTCTTGGCCGTTGTACTATCTGGATTTTTAGTATTCGTGAATTGCTTGCTTGCTTGTGAATTGGCACGTACTGCAAGGCCCCAGATGGGGATTCTTCCTACGAAGCAGTGGCTGGCTCCCATAGCGAGCGCCTTGAAGATGTCGGTACCTCGTCGAATGCCACCGTCAACAGCGACGGGAATCTTGCCATTGGCCGCGATGACACATTCTCGAAGCGCGTCGAGGGTCGCAGGGACACCATCTAGCTGTCTACCCCCGTGGTTCGACACGATAACACCGTCAAGACCGTACTTGATGGCCAGCTGGACATCCTCAGCAGCGTACACGCCCTTGATCCAGAGCTGGAGCTTGGTGTGCTGGCGCAGCCAGGGAATGGCAGTGTCCCAGTCGAGCGACGGGTCAAAGTCATGCTTGCTCTGTGTCAGATCCTCGCTGGATCCGCTGAGCTCACTCTTGCCATCGGACAACAAATTGGGCCAGGCCATATCGTCAGGGAGGACAAAGTTGTTGCGGTATTCGTTTAATCGGCGGCCGAGCATGGGGACATCGACAGAGAGGAAGATGGCCTTGTATCCGGAGGCTGTAGCAAGAATTTTTAGACGTGATTGGGATGCGCGCGCAATTGAACTTGTACTCACCTTCAGCGCGTCGCAGCATCTGAAGTGTTGTCTCGCGATCGCGCAAAACACAGAGCTGCATCACGTAAGGGTTCCCTGATCCTTGAGCAGCGACATCCTCAAGAGAGGCCGTCGCATATGAAGAGAGACCCATGCAAATGCCAATCTTGGCGGCAGCGCGCGAAGTAGCAATCTCGCCATCGGGATGCGCTAGACGGTGCATTGCAGCCGGACTGAAGCCCAGAGGTAGCGCCGTCTTGCATCCAAAGATTTCGGTCGATATATCCACATTGTCGACGTTGACGAGAATGCGCGGCCGGATCTTGTACCTGTTGTAGGCCTCTTCGTTGTCTCTCAATCTGTAGCGTGCCAATTGTCAGCCGTGGCGCAAACATAAACACACACAGGGATCAGATCATACGTAACCAGATCCATGGCACCTTCATTGAAGTAATCTATGGTTACGCAGTCAGCATGGGTCTGTCTGGCCTGTTCCTGGCCTGGAGATGCAGGGTGTAGCTACCCCGATACATCTTGGGGAGCTTCTTGCTGCCAAGGTCCTTGAGGTCCGCAATTGTATGGACATGGGGATCCCACGAGACGCCTCGGTTAGCCATTGTAAAGGTATGGTAGTATCCAAAGGGTATCTTGGCCTTGAAAAACAGAAAGAGATAGGGATTGACGGCTTGACAATGCCGAAAAGCGACAGCGGCTCGAAGCCAGTCAAATAACTTTCATCGCTGACCAGAAATGACCCGGCCCCCCATACCCCAGCTTGCCCATGTTTGAGGAACATGCCTAAATCGATCAACGAACGCGTTCATGTGATCGATTGGCAAAAGAAAGCCAGCAGTCTGGAAGCCTTATCTCGCCGGCGAGGCCTGCCTGTCTTGGAGGAGTGAGGCTAACGGACGGCCGATTCGACCGATTCAGACCGCGCTGCTTCGGATCTTTGTAGGAAAGTGACCATCGGCAACGGGCCATTGTTTGTGGGGAAATGGGGGACTGCTTGTGCGGAGAACAAGACCGCTAGGGGCCGGTCCGGGCCCCCGACTCCGGATCTTGAGTTTTGACAATCACAAGGTCAGCTCCGGACGTTTTGGAACAATCACGGCGGTTTGACTTGCCTCATTCGACAAAAATGATTTCTGAGTTCAAGATGAAGAAAAATAAGAGGCATTCGGCTTGAGAAGCCAAACAATGATAAAGGCATCCGACTTCAGAACTCCTTACTTCTTCAGACCAGACAAACTCAGCCGTCAACCCCGTCACAGTCATGAAGTCAGCACGAGCTATTCGACGTATCCCTCGGTCTCTGACACCCCGAGTCACCTCGCGGTCTGCCCACTCCATCTTCAACCGCCCTTCTCCAACTTCCCATGAGCAAATCAAAGACCCCCTCCCCACACACAACTTCATCGGAAACAACTTTACCCCCTCGGCCGCCACAAAGTGGATTGACGTCCATGACCCTGCCACGAACAATATCGTAACCCGCGTGCCAGAGTCTACAGACGAGGAGCTCCGCGCAGCCGTCGAGGCTGCACAGGATGCCTTTCCTGCCTGGAAGAACACGAGTATTCTGCGCCGCCAGCAGATCATGTTTGAGTTTACACGGTTAATCCGTCAGAACTGGGACCGCCTTGCCTCGTCTATTACTCTGGAGCAGGGTAAGACGTTTGCTGATGCTCGTGGTGATGTCCTCCGAGGCCTCCAAGTTGCTGAGACGGCTTGTGGCATCACTACACAAATCACTGGAGAGGTTTTGGAAGTTGCCAAAGATATGGAGACTCGTAATGTTCGAGAGCCTCTCGGCGTTGTTGCCGCCATCTGCCCCTTTAGTAAGTCCCAAAACCAATAGACACGCAACATCAGGAGATGCAAGCTGACTCTTATGTCTTCAAGATTTCCCTGCCATGATTCCACTGTGGTCCATCCCGATTGCGACTATTACCGGTAACACGCTCGTCCTCAAACCATCGGAACGCGACCCGGGCGCTGCCATGATCCTTGCCGAGATTGCAAAGGAGGCAGGTTTCCCTGAGGGAGTTGTCAACATCATCCACGGAACGCACCGTGCGGTCAACTTCATCATCGACGAGCCCGCCATCAAGGCCATCAGCTTCGTCGGAGGCAATGCCGCTGGAGAGTATATCTACTCCAGGGGCTCAGCCAACGGCAAGCGCGTTCAGGCCAACCTTGGGGCGAAGAACCATGCCGTCGTCCTTCCCGATTGTAACAAGAAGAGTACCATCAATGCCATCACTGGTGCTGCATTTGGTGCCGCTGGCCAACGATGTATGGCCTTAAGCACCGTTGTTCTCGTCGGTCCTGACACCAAGTCGTATGTTGACGACCTTGTTTCAGCAGCTAAGCAGCTCAAGACAGATGGAGGCTTTGAAGACGGTACCGACCTCGGACCCGTCATTAGCCCAGAGTCCAAGTCGAGGATCGAATCATTGATTGCCTCAGCTGAGGAAGAGGGCGCACAGATTGTCCTCGACGGTCGCGGGTACGCTCCCGATAAGTACCCCTCGGGCAACTTCATCGCCCCAACCATCATCACAGGGGTTACCCCGAGCATGAAATGCTACACCCAAGAGATCTTTGGACCCGTGCTGCTGGTTCTCGAGGCCCCTACCCTCGAGGCTGCCACAGACCTCATCAACCAGAACGAGTACGGCAACGGAGTAGCCATCTTCACCAACTCGGGCAGCAAGGCCGCCTGGTTCCAGAAGAACATTGAAGCCGGTCAGGTCGGAGTCAACGTTCCTATCCCCGTGCCCCTGCCCATGTTCAGCTTCACGGGCAACAAGAAGAGCGTGGCGGGTGGCGGTACGAGCACCTTCTACGGAAAGCCCGGACTCAACTTTTACACCCAGACAAAGACCATCACGACTCTTTGGAGAGGCGAGGAGGAAGCAGACCACGGAAAGAGCGTCAACATGCCGACGCAGAGCTGAACAAATAGGGAAAAAAGGGGTGCAGGGATGGTAGAGGCGTTCGGAGGAGTGGATTTGGGTAAAACCCGTTCAAGGCAGTTGGAGCGCAGATCGCGAGACATTTTGACGCGCAAGGAAGCTCAATAGAAGAATTCCACGCATAGACAAACCAAAAAAAAAATCAATGCAAACAAGGATACCGCCGCACACCTTATCTTGCCTCTCGTTGGTGCCCTCATCGGGAGCGCTCCCGACGTTGTCAGCTGTAGTCAACGGGGTAATCAAACCGTCTCCCCCTTCGCCTCAGTAACACGACCACAGGCAGTGGAGAACCAGTGGAGACGGCTCCGACGCGGAAGAGTCCCCAACTCGTCAGAGGGTCGGCAAAGCTAACCCCGTTGCCCAGTGGAACTCCAACGTCATACCTCGGACACACTGCTACGTGTTTTTGTCTGGGATTCCTATTTTTCTTACGTACTGAGAGCAACGTCTCTCTGCTAGCAACGAGCCTGACTCGACTGACGCTCAGCAAGCTTTTGCCAATGCGGAACTCACATCTCCGCATGCTGCCAACAACCCTTGA
This sequence comes from Fusarium solani-melongenae, assembly GCA_023101225.1. Lineage (NCBI taxonomy): Eukaryota > Fungi > Ascomycota > Sordariomycetes > Hypocreales > Nectriaceae > Fusarium > Fusarium solani-melongenae. The sequence continues at coordinate 4,310,207 of CP090031.1, forward strand.
ACGTCCTCGCCCCATGGAGTTTACCCCCAGCTTTTCTCCTCTCTACCCCATCAGTCCGTCGACTTACCCCATGGGGGACCAGACGTGCCAATTCCAACCCGTGAAAAAGCGTGCTTTCTCCACCCTCCATCACAGCATCAACTAACCCCGTAGAGATAAGCTCCGGGCTGTTCGCTATCGCTGACGCCGGTCGAGGGGGGGCGAGGTTTTTGGACCAAGGTTTGCAAGGAACCCACTCTCCCGGTCTAAACCCTCTAGGATAGAATCTTGACCCTGTCTTCCCTATCGTTGGCCTGATACGACCCATGGCGGGGGCGAGGGAAGAGCTAACCTCCAGTGTTTGACCTGGTCGAATCGTTGGCTTGGTCAGAGCGTTGCCCGTCAATGTCAATCGCTATAAGTTGAGCCCACAATCCCCAGATCATGAAGTCTTGTTTGTGGATCAGTCTGTATTCAAGCCTTTCTCTCCTTCTCTCTCTCTTCGCCCTCCTTCTCTTGCATCTGTTCTGGTTGCATCTTGTCTTAGCCATATCCCTCTCTCAACTCCGGCGCCATGTCGCAGTACTCGAGCCCTCCTACGGAAAAGGACATGAAGCACGAACAGGACGTCGAGTTCAACAATGGGCTCACAACTGTGCCCTCTCAGACGGGCGAGGTCCACGACGATGTCTTTGGTGATATCACTGACGAGGGCCCCAACTACCGTGCTGTATGTAGATGCCAAGATGGTTGAGCCTCAAAGACTAACACCTCATAGGTCGGTTGGATTGGCACCGTTGCCCTCATGATGAAGACCCAGGTCGGTCTTGGCGTCTTGTCTATCCCCGCCGTTTTCGACGTCCTTGGCATCGTTCCCGGTGTCATCTGCCTTATTATCATCGCCGGCATCACGACTTGGTCTGATTACATGGTTGGAGTTTTCAAGCGTCGCCACACCCAGGTTTACAGTATCGACGATGCTGGTGACTTGATGTTTGGCCGCATTGGTCGTGAGATTCTGGGAATAGCTTTCTGTCTTTGTAAGTGTTCGTGAGAAAGCTACACGATTCAAACTAACAATGTCAAAGACTGGATCTTCGTCGCCGGTTCTGGTATGCTGGGTATCTCGATCGGTCTGAACGCTGTCTCGACTCATGGCGCGTGTACCGCTATCTTCGTTGCCGTTGCCGCTATTGTTGGATTCAGTCTGGCGAGTATCCGTACTCTTGGCCGTATCAGTTGGCTTGCCTGGATTGGCCTTGTCTGTATTCTTACAGCCAGTAAGTTTCCCGTAACTTTGCATAGTTTCGTTCCTAACAACGACCAGTCTTCACTGTCACCATCGCCGTTGGTGTTCAGGATCGACCCGCTTCTGCGCCATCGACCGGACACTGGAAGTCTGACTACAAGGTTGTCAACAACCCTTCCTTCACCGAGGCTATCTCGGCCATTTCTTCCCTGGTCTTTGCCTACGCCGGTACCCCTGGCTTCTTCTCCATCGCCTCCGAGATGAAGAACCCAGCCCACTATACTCGTTCCCTGATGATCTGCCAGGCCGGTGTTACCATCACCTACATTGTCATCGGCTGCGTCGTGTACCTGTACTGCGGTTCCTACGTTGCCTCGCCCGCTCTCGGCTCGGCTGGTCCTCTCATCAAGAAGATCGCCTACGGTCTTGCGCTTCCCGGTCTCATCGCTACTACGACTCTCGTCATCCACTTTGCCGCCAAGTACGCCTTTGTCCGTATCCTTCGAGGCTCCAAGCACCTGGCTTCCAACAGTCCGATTCACTGGGGAACTTGGCTCGGCTGCACCTTTGTCACCTCCATCATTGCCTATGTCATTGCTAGCGGTATCCCCGTTTTCGGCGGCCTCGTCTCCCTCGTCGGTGCCCTGCTCGGTACGCTGATGTCTTTCCAGCCTATGGGCTGCATGTGGCTCTACGATAACTGGGCTCCCGGCCGACGCGATCCCACTCTTCGATGGTATCTCATGGTTGCTTTCAGCGTCTTTGTCATCGTTTCCGGTACTTTCCTGATGATTGGCGGTACCTACGGATCCATTGTTAGTATCATTGATTCTTACAAGGAGTCTGGTGGTTCGTCCGCCTGGTCTTGTGCCGATAACTCCAACTCTGTTTAAGATGTAGAATGATGTTTTTAGAAAGTAGAGCTAGCGTGGAGCATTTCAAAGGGGGGCATTCTGCATTCCATTATATAAGTTCATAAAGGATAGATCTCTTTTTGATCCTGATATTCACTTGCCTCCTTTCATCAAAACCGCGATACCTTCTCGACTTGCCCCTACGTGTTGGCAACTGTGTTCCTTATTGCTGTGTTTGACACCATTGAGCGAGAAGACCAGCGGCATCCCCATCCAGGACGCGTCCGTAGCCTCGTTCAATGATGAACTGCTGTGCCAAGTCGTGATGTGTTGTATTCGCGCGGCTTCATTCCCTCTCATTTCGATGTAACTCTTATCTCTCTCTTCATAATAACAGTTGCTTTGCCTCCCCCTCATGTATCCCAACAACCTGGTCATCGATGAGTGCGACATTATTTACGGATCAGCATCCGACAATACCCCCAATGAGACGTCATGTTTCATCCCTCCCTCAACCGTTGTTTAGAACTTTCCTAAACCGCTCTAGCTCCGAGATACCGGCTTCCATCGGGGACGGAAGGTCCGATTCGGTACCCACACCTTGTCACGTCACAATCTTCGGCCTTAGGATGTCCGGTTCAAGGTACAAAGTATCCATCCTGACGTCAGTCAGGGCGGGTCGATCAACGGAGAGTAAAACTTTAATTCCAAGGCCTCATTAACCAACCCTGGCCAGTCTTTACAGGTTGAGCAGGCCCAGTTTGGCGGACCAGGAAGAAACTCACGGCCCGTGGGTACAGGTTCAAGCACTAAGGGTATTGACTTGGCCCAGCTCTACTCATACACCACCAAGACTCAAGACAAGGGTATTAACCATGTTATTCTCTTTTCTGATGGATAAAAGCCTGATTGATAGGCAGGCCTGCGTTGACCTGAAGTTCGTGCCCGTTCAGAATCATCCCTACAAGAGGCCTAGAGTTATGGCTGCTGAAACTCAAGTACTTGATATCTTAGTCACCTGATTCAACAGGATATCTCTGTGCCAAGGCTGTGTTGTTTCGTGAATAGTGTAGTAGAGAGCCTATTTACTTGACTTGAACCAGGGCGCTTTGAAACTAACAAGAGTTATTCCACTTCAGAGTTCTAATACTATTATCGTCCTCCTCTTTTCCTAATTCGTTGACGCTTTGAACTAGGCACTCGAACCGAACACAGAGACGAGGGAGGCTCATAAATCTAATCCAAATGCACCAATAATGAGTATTCTATAGGAGCCTCATGCCTATTGATAATCCTGTCCACAGGGAGCCAACACGGTGAGCCCGACCGGTGACAGAAGCAGCCATGAACCTGAGTGACTGATAGCCAAAGGATCATCTCTTCACATTTGCCCGCAGCCAAGACTCCTCAAGAGATAAATTATGCGATAAGCCCTTCTCCAGCCACCGGCCTCGCTGCTCATTTAGTAAAGTCAGGCCACGGCGCTTCATCCGATGCATCTTTTGAAAGTCGTATTGGAAGAAAGACATTGCTCCGAGATCCCATATGCGCTGCTCATAATTCGCTGAAATAAAGGTCTAAGAGGCCGGTCCAAAGCCGTCACTCTCTCTAAATTAATACAGCATGTACTCCATCACCAAGCTCGCAGGTGTCATCACTAGTCAAACGCTAGTAGTTAATGAAACTACGAGATGTCCGCGTAGTCAACAGAGACAAGCCTATAGCAATGGCCGAGAGCATTATTTATAGCTCATCTAGAGTTTGGGCAACTCCAATGCAAGTTTTGAATGAGCTAATTGCATCTCGCATCAGCATCAAGAGTCCTTTATCTGTGCCAAAGCGACAACCATTGTGAGATCAGCCCACGGGATTGCACACTTTGCAGCTGGCTTCACCTAGTCTTTCCGTTGAGATAGGTAGAGAGACCAAAACTTTACTTATTTCAGGACTGAGCCACCGCCTAACGAGCATTCTCGATCTCTTCACTGAAGGCCCCAAAGTACTTGTCCAACTCACCCTCCAGCTCCGACCCTTCAATATGGCGCATCTCCCTCGCTCTCTTGACTGGGTTCACCTTGTCAAGGTGTGCACTGGCAAAGATAATGTCTAGTTCCTCAAGACTCCGCCCCTTTGGCTCAGGGAAGAACAACCAGACACATGGAATGATGGCTGCGTTGAACACGGCAAACATGGCATATGTCCCGTATCCGAGATTCGCAAAGGCAGGGGGCGTGATCATGACGATTAGAAAATTTGAAAGCCAGTTAGAACATGTCGATAGTGCGTTGGCTTGGATGCGGATGCGGAGGTTTGTGATCTCGGCGGGATAGAGCCAGGTCATTCCAAGCCAGCCTGGGTGGTTGTCAGCAGTATTTTGCTGGGACGGATGGGTAAGCTTACCGATGGCAAAGAATGAGTTGAATACAAAGAGGAAAACAGTCGCTGTTACGCCATATCGAGTCTCAAGCTGAGGTGCACCGTTATCCGCTGCTGTTCCAGTAGAGACTGTTCCTGCAAGAACTGCCATGGAGGCCATCATTCCGAAGGCACCAAATAGCATGAGTTTGCGTCGACCAGTGCGTTCGATCAGAGGGAGAGCCACGAGCGAGGCAAGGAAATATTCTGTGCCGTTGAGAGCAGCCAGCAAGCGAGACATCTCGGGACCGAAGCCAAGCGAGTTTTCAAAGAGGAATGTGGCACTACAGTGCGTTAGCCAGAGCCAGGACTATGAACACGAATCAACGTACTAATAAGTGACCAGATTGATTCCACAAATCTGCTGAAAGAACTGGGCGGCAACTCCGAGCATAGTTCGTCGAAAGTTCTGCGAAGGGCCATTGGTGAGGAGTTCCTTGTAGTGGAACCCACCTCCTCGGCTCTGCACATCAAGAGCTTCTTGGATGGCCTTTATTTCTGTGATCACCTCCGGATCGTCAACTGGTTTGCCTAGAAGACGAGCAGTTACTTGGCGGGCCTCATTGACGCGGCCTTGCATGGCAAGCCATCGGGGAGAATCGGGCAGGTAGAGTAGCCCAATCATTACAATAATGGTGAAGAATGATTGAAAGGAGACTGGGAATCGCCAGCGAACGGATCCAGACAAAAAGTAGAACCCGTAATCAACCCAGTACGAGATCATGATGCCACCCGAGATGAGAGCACCTGAGAGCGTGATCAAGAAACCACGTTGGTGAGGCCGAGCACACTCGGACTGCCAGGTTGGAATAGCTATACAGAGTCAGCAACTGCCAAGGCATAAGAGGGGTTAAAGGGCCACATACTCGAAGTGACCATGCCGTTTCCAATGCCACCAACAATTCTACCAGCAGAGAAGAGACCATACTCATGGGCAGAGGCTTGCATGATGGTTCCGATGATCATAATGAGACTTCCCCAGAATGTAGAAGACTTTCTACCCCATTTTTCGCCATAGAAGAGAATGAGGATAGCTCCCAAGAAGCATCCAATCTGGTAAACCGCCACAGCTGCTGCCTGGGTGTTGGGGTCGCCAGTGCATTGGTTCGGATCAGGTTTGTTGTTCTGGGGGTAGTCAAGCCAGCAGAGAGGGTTTGAATCGTCTCGTGGTGTCATGAGAACTAGGTTCTTTTGGAAGTCATCCAGAGTAAGTAAGGCACTCAGGACACCTTGATCGTATCCAAACATGAGAAAACCGCATGAGGCAATGATGCCGATGGCCCAGTTCAGCGTGGTACCCTCGAGATGCTTGCCGCCGACTTTCCATTCCGGTAGGTCGCCGAGTCGAGAGAAGAAACCTGTAAGACCAATTTGATGCTTGGGTTTCTCATTGACTTGGCCGTCAACGGACGACGGAGGACTGATCCCATTGTCCCTGGGCTGCTCTGGCTTCTCGGACATTGTGGGCATGAGTGTAGAGAAGAGGAGATGGATTGGAAAATCTGCCACCCCAGGACCTGGAAGAAGGCGTGTCTTGTACTCGGCTCAACATCGTGGGGTAGAATGGGACTGCGGGAGAAAGGATGACTTGGCTGAAGTCACCTTGGACTGCTGACGGGTCGAGCCAAGCGGTTGAACCGTCCAACGACTGCCAAGATATCCACAAAATTCTCCATCTAGAAGCCCGAAAAACACACACTGTTGGTTCAGATTGACATCTTGTAGGCTTCGGAGTGCCCGAAATGTTTGAACCTCGGACCACAAGCTTGGCAATCATCTTGGCCTTGATCCTTTGTGATGAAAAAGCGGCAATTGCGCAGAATTGGTTCTCCACTAAACAGGCAGTAGAATGAATCAACTATGTGATTCGACAAGACACCTACATTGACTAGGGGTTCAAATATCATGGCGGTTCATGTGGGTAGTACAACCAACGCCGTGACACACAACACGGCGCAACATCGGAATCACGATGACCGGTATACCCATCTTGGAAGTCCGAAGCACGTTAAAATCTGGGATCTGGGTTCTTTGATAGAACCTTTGTGCTTGGCGACATGGATAAGCTCCATTGAATGACGTTGGCCAAGTTTAAGCTTAAACTTGTGAGTTGACGATCTTTCTCCACTGAGGAGGCCAGTAATCAAGGCAAGACGCGTTTCGGCAGTTTTCTCACTGTGGTAACAAGAGAGGGATCATCTTGGGACAAGTTACGCCCTTGAATACAACTCTAGAGTGACCCAGTCTTGCCTCCTCAGCTTGGGCTTAGGTGGTGACCAATCGTGGACTCGCGTCTATTTGTTCTATTTGTTCTATTGTATTGTTTCTTACTCTCATTGCTTTCTATTTTCAATTATGTCACCCTCATTATAAATTGCAGGCCTTTGACTCGTCTCAAACCGCACAAAGGATGCAGGTCGCAGCCGTAGTCTTTGCAACCATGTCACCTACTCCCTCTGACTCTTGAAGACGAGGGGTGAGATAACCCTCATTGTTGATGACCCTGCTTGGCACTCCCATAATCAAAAGAGCGTCGCACGCAATGGCAAAGATCGCAGCTTAGACAACACTTGAGATCTTCTAGGTCTCTAAGTCATACCTCACCCAGTGCTCTGCCTTGTGTAGTAGGCTCCGATACAAGGCCACCGCATTTCCTAATGTTTTCTAAGGCAGAATATTAAGTGGCAAATGTATCGTCACTAACGTGTCTTGACTGGACTGGATCCATCGCCGTGACCGGCTTGGGGGCCGAGGAGCACTAATAGGATAGTCTAGGCCGGGGGCATAGTGCATATTAGAACGGGGCTTATAAAATCCAGTCTTGGTTTTTTATTTCTTTCATATACCTCTATGAACAAAGGTTCTAAGGAAGCAACTCAATATCATTGGTATACACTCACTAGAGGGATTGATCCAGGGCAACTCGAGCTTCTAGGATGTCGTGGCTACAGGAACTATCTCAATTGCGTATCAATTCATTTCGTCATTACTACAAATGCATCTGTTAAATCTTGAGCACAGCCTTGCCAAAGTTCCTGCCCTCAAGCATTCCAATAAATCCATCCGCGGCGCTGTCAATTCCCTCGGTGATGGAGAGCTTGGCCTTGACGCTACCGTCCGCCAGCCACTCCTGCAGCTTCTCCTGGTGCTCCTTGGCATAGGCAGGGCCAAAATTGGGGTTGAAGACAAGGAAACCCTGCATGGTGATTTGCTTGCTGATGACCTGCATCAGACCCTTGATTCCGGTCTGTTGGCTGGCAGGGGTGTTGTATGATGAGATCTACAAGCATGTTAGCATATGCGACGTTTGTTTGGAAAGAAGCCACTTACCATGCCACAGACGGGAATTCTTCCAAGGGCATTCATGCTGGTGAGGGCTGCCTCGAGATGCTCTCCACCGACGTTCTCAAAGTAAATGTCGATGCCGTTGGGTGCAAGCCTGGGAAGAGCCTCCTTGGGGCTCTCCTTCTTGTAGTTGAAGCCGGCATCAAATCCAAGCTCCTTAGTGATGAAGTCGAGCTTCTCATCTGAACCAACAGAGCCGATGACGGTCAAGCCCTCCCGCTTGGCCACCTGGCCAACAATCTGACCAACAGCACCGGCGGCGGAGCTGATGAAGATGGTCTCGCCCTTTTGCGGCTGGCCGATCTTGTGGAGACCAGACCAAGCGGTGAGGCCTGGCATTCCAAGAGCTCCCAGGAACAGGCCGAGGTCCAGGTTGTGCGGGTTGTTGATCTTCTTGACTCTTGCCAGGCTGTCCTTGGGCACGCGCGCATACTGGGCAATGGGCAGGTAAGCCACAATGAGATCACCCTCTGCAAAATCCGAGGTGTCGCTCTTGAGAACCTTTGCGACGGTGTCGTTTGTGATGGGCTTGTCGACCTCGAAAGCTGGAGAATAAGACTTGATGCTGGGGTCTCGCATCTTGCCTCGCAGATAAGGGTCGAAAGAAGCGTAGAGAATCTCGACAACCAGACCGCCCTCAGGAGCAGCCTCACCGAGATCGATAGGATGATCTTCGATGACCAGGTGCTCCCCAGCCACGGGAAGCCCGGTTGGGACCTTCTTGAAGATAAGGGTCTTGTTCTGGGTCATTTTGGCTGGTGATTGTGATGGTGACTGCTGCTTTTCCGAGTTGAATTGGGTATCTATGATAAAAACAAAGCAACAAACAGCGGAGAGCCGCAGATCTTTTAAAGCAACGAAAGACCTAGGTTGGTGGCGCGAGATGCCGAGGTTCACTGAAGCTGATTTGTAAGGCAGGTTGCAAAGTCAGTGCATTGCTTGACTTTGACGGCCCACACGGCGGTGATACTTCCCAATGCGGTACGAGCAGAAATGACCTCATTGACTTTGATGTTGTCATGTTGCGTAATTATGCGATTTGGAAAACTGATTGCGCATGTCTAGCAACATTTTGCAGTATTCAAGAAATCTACCAAGATATATATATAATGGAGTTTTGAGGTTGTAAGCACAAAGCATGTCAGATTGAGCAAACAGGGGTAATCGCCCAGCCAAGAGATACAGGGCATCAGCCCGCTAAATCCATGTCAAGTTATAGTGGCAGCTACCTATGTACAGTGTCAACCCCAGCCAGCAAAAGTGGGTGTATCGGAGCAGCCGGCAAGTTTGCCTCGGCTCGTATCGATGATCCCCTGTCCCCTTGTTCAAGTTTGCAAATTACCAGTGCTGAATAGGGCCGACTGTTTCTCAACATAAATTCTGTGTGGAACTAGGTAGATGAAACTTCTAGAAGCACAACCGTCTTCCAACGATCTATCTCAGTGCCCAAACTGGAAATGAACTCCGAGGACTCTACGACCAAAGAAAGACAATATGAAATCTATGTTGCAAATTTCATTAACCGCTAGCAAGACAAAAACAGCACCAAGTAGGCGAGTATTTGTTGAGACACTTACATGTCTTTCTATTATTAAGCATAACGTTAGTATTCATCCATTCGGCGTCCTTTTGGGTGTGTGGATTAATCATCCACCCTTATGCGACTTATAATTACAGAAGCCTTTGATTTATCATCTACGCCTATGATCTGCCTCCCGGCTGGAAGAGCCGTGAGTTAATTCTGAACACACAATCTGGCACTGCAGATATATGAACCTCTAAATGATCCAGGAATCCTTTGCTATATCTGCCAAGCGTATATCACAAGGAGGACGCCGCAGGGATGCAGGTACTCAAGACAAGTCGAACATAGACAGCAGAAACAGTGGCAGTGGAAAGCGCAGAGGGTAAATACCAAGAGGTCTTCTCGCTGATCATAGCACGATTGCCGCCAATTCTGGAGCAGATTCAGTCAAGCTGCAAGAATAGTCGGCAGGCCGAGACTTGAAGCATAGAGATCCAGTAACAGGCATGATTATCCTCCATCACTACCGAGCAAAAATTCCTCGTCATAGAAAGAGAGCCAGCTGACATGATGCCAAAAGACACTATTTCAAACATGATATCATAAACTCAGCAGTAAAAGGAATTCGCATTAACCAATCGCTAAATCTCAGTACTCTATCATTATCGCGTCTATAGAAACAAAATCCGAATACCCTCTTTGCTTTTCATACGTGTTCCTCGTCTTTTCCAATAACCCGCTTTTGAAATCCAAATAAAACCCTAAATAATCTCGAGAAGAAAAAGATGGTACAACAAAACAACTATCCTGTCTTCGGTCACTGACCGTACCATGTAGGGGGAGTCGCCCAGTGCCTCAGCATGGTATCTACAGCCGTCCTCCATTCCAACTCGAAGCATGAAGCCAACTGCTCGACATCTTCTTGCGTCGGTAGCGTTTCTCCCCACATCTCTTGTTTTCCTGCCTCCAGGAGGGCATATAGGGGGATTAGTCCGTCGTCTCTTATCTTGACTAGGCAGAGCCACGCCGTGTTCCAGCTGCGGTTACTCTCGGGATCACTCAGCACACGTAGGTGGGCGTCTTGCACGATATCACCACAGAATGGATAGTTTGGCGTCAGCCCGTGAAGTTCGATGAGAAATTGGTTGCTGGTGACATAGTTGGCCCATGCCAGTGTCATGGGCTCCTGGAAAGCGCGGGCATCGTCTTCGTCCTCGCATGAGGCGGCTATTCGCTCGATACGGCGGAGTTCGGTAAGGGTGTTGACCTGGTGAGCTGTGAGAGAACGTATGAGCTCTCGCACGGGGGGCTAAAGGGTTAGTCGAGGTCTATACGACACGAGAGGGGACGACTTACTCTCTGCCGTCGTGATTTCTTACTAGAACGATGGGACGACATAGCGAATACGAGAATATTTGGAAGATATGGTAGTATATGGCGTTGTGGATAGCGTGCAATGTCTTTGTCTGCTCGTCACAATATGAATCGAGTGTCGAGGGTCTCAATCGATGGGAAGCTTCGTATCCGTTATGTATACTAGCCATCACTGTCCACAACCATGCTGGGTCAAGAATATGGTGTGTGCAACGTATGATGCAGCTCAATATTATGCACCGCAGAAAAGAAGGACTGAGACATCAATAGAACCTGTCACCTCCTAAAGTCCAAAAGACATCAAGATACACGACGTCAAGGCGTTGACAGCCACGCCCGAACCCCGGCAGCTTGTGGGAGCTCAGACCTCTTTCACGAGCAAGATCAAGAGCTGAAGTTCGTGTTGGTGGGATGGGAAGAGTGGAAATACTTTTACCGGGAGGGTCCTGGAGCCGTGATTGGCCTGCTGACGGATGTTGTAATCGGGGAAATGGACCAAGGCCTTGAACAGCCACGATGTCGACAAGGGGATATCAAGGCAACTTAGATTGCTCAGCCCGGATAGTGGAGGGGTGTCTGGCACGGAGTTTCGGGTAGTGGGTGTTAAGCGCGAAGGCTGCTCCCGGCCTGACTGCATGGAGCTGAGAAGCGCGTATGATGTGAGCTAGACGCGATACACAAACTTACACGGCCTCATCAAGGCTCTGGTAACGTTTCAACATGAAGCAGAGATACAACAAGGCTGAGCCAGTGAAGCCTCGATGAATTCCAAAGAATAAGAGAGCGTCGGGCATTGGGAAACTGCTGAGGTTGAAAAGGGGGTCGCGTGTAGGTTCAGCCAAGCCAGGCTAACCACAGGATTCCAGAAATAAACACAACAAATCTAAAGTAGTCCATAATCCCTGATCTCCCAAGGCATACGGGTCAAAACTGGGGAAACGGTTCATGGCAGGAGGTGGTCTCCGGAAATGCCATGCCGAGAAGGGGATAGCCACCCACGATTTCGTCGACAGGGGGAACCAAGGGATCTGAGCCGAAGAAGTGTGGACCAAATTCAATGCCATGTGCTCGCTAGAATCAATAGAAACAAAGCTACTCATTGGGCCTGCCGGAATAGTAAGCGGTTGAAGCGCGCGTCACTGAGCTTAGACGGCCACCACAGCCTCCGCCAGGACCACATCTAATACTCTGGGGCGCTGCACCGCGCGTAAAATAGACGCGCAATTTGACATCTGAGCTCGATCGTGATTCAATGCCCAGACGGGATGAATACGAGCCGATGGGCGGCCTCCTGTGGGCGAGCAGCTGCGGCCCTGGCATGCTGACTCGATCAGTTCAGCCCTACATTCAGGTTCACACTTCCTGATGCGGAAAGAGTGGACAGGGGGGCAAGAAAACAAAAAGATACCATGTATAAGATACCAGCGCCCAAAGATGAAGTGAGCCGAAGGGGTCCCAGGCTAGCTTGATCCATACCCAAGAAGCGGACCGAGCCTTGGTTGACATGCCCAATGATGGGTTGAAGAAGGTGGAATGCCTGGGGTCCTATTAAAAGATGCAAGGCGCGGAAAATTAATCAGCGGCGTTAAATCTATTGTTGGATCAGGATGACGGGCTGTGAACGGACGAATGAGTGGCTGTGCGGGCCCTGGCTAACCTTGCGGATGGGGTCCCGTGCAGGGGCTTTTGGTTGATGTGATGTGCGCGCCATCCCGATTGAGAAATGGGAGAGAGAGTAATTAACTTTGTCTGTGATATTGAATTTCGGTTGTGAATTCGGTTGTTGAAGATGCGTGGGGTGAAGGGACTTGAGAGGAAGGATTCCAGGGCAACATTCAGAAACCAGGCAATACAGACACTCAATGTACAAACAGGAGGTATTACATGCTTATAGCCACCATGTCTTGCAGATAATCAAGCCATCTAGAAGCCATTTGGAATCACTGTTCGAAGGAATACCATTCTCAACCACCAAATCTCTTCCATCAAATCGACAGTTGGACGATAAGCCAAATGGTTCGTTCACCAAAACCCCTGAAATTGGCAACTCCACTGGATGACATCAAACCGTGGATGGCGCAGCCCACTCTCTCTCTCTCTCTAAAAATAACATGTTCCGTGATCTTAACCCTGCTAGAATTCCGGACTCCGACACCTCCGAAGGCCGGGGAATGTTTAACGCTCAAAGAACCATTTAAACGCGGTTAAGCGCCGCATTCTGTTAGTCTTGGTCGCACCTCGAATGTGGCACAGACTCGTGCCGAGGCTGGTATTTGATCGACACGCAATCATGCCTTTCAAGGTAGATGAGCAGCACAAGTCATGAGGTTGTAAGTTGGGCTACTTTTGCTGATCTGGATATTTCCCTCCTTACAAAAACAGGGTATTCGGCACGTCATTAAGGAACCATGTCTTGTGCACTCTTTGCGTCAAGTTCCATGCCACGAACCCCCGCAACGAACTTATATAATACCAACCGTGACAGAAAAGCTCAAATACAGGTTTCAGATCCCCCTGGCGTGTTGCAAGCTGATATTTGGATCCTATAATCAGGTCGTGAAAGCCTTCATCAGCAGGCCAGTTGCCATGGGTGGATGTTACACAATGTGCAAGGCGCTCTTAAACCTAACCTGATCCCGAGGTGAACACATGGCCAAGTCTAACGCTCTCTATGGTATGGTGATCTCTTCTTAGCAATTATGCTTCACTGCCGTAGGCCACCACGGACCCTCTTCGCCTCCCGAAATTAGACTCCAGCCCCAGCTACCATTATGGTCAAATAGTTTCATCTCTGGCAAAGGTAGAAGAAGATCACTTATTTAACACGATATTGCCTTGATGCGTTGAATTCGAGAAGACCACAGCCATTGTTTGCGGCCTAGCCTTGTTTGCCTACCTCGGTTTCTTTCAATACTAACTCAAAGGTTCATACCATTGGGAAGGTTTTCTAGGCATTACTGGCATGTGGTCAACCACACAAGTGAAGGATATCATAGCAACAAGGTTCCTTCCAACTTCAGCCCATATACACCCAAGTCCTTGAGCCCTAGTCCCGATTGTATGCCCTCTCCCACGTCAATCCCCAGCTTATCAGCCCGAAAACATAATTCCATAGGGGAGAAATGTTTCTCTTACCAACACTGAAACGTGCTTATGATGCCCTCCCAACTCTCTGGCCCGGAACTGTTCCGTTGGGTGGAGACCCTGCAAACCCATGCTCCTCGGCATCCCCGGTTACATCCCGCCCCATCGTTTGGATATGGAAACTCTTGACGGCAGGCAGGAACACAGCTTCATGTTTACGTAAAATGGCACCGACTTGGTTGAGCCAAGGTCTGGAGAGAAGTGGAGGCGATGGGCTCTTTTCCCTGGGGTAACAGACTTGCCCATGGGGAAATCCCAACGACCCAGAGCCATGAGGTGGAAACGAAATACATCAGACATGCTTTTTGCGTTTCTTTCAACGGTCGTTGGTTTTGAGTGCATGCAGGTACGCCACACAGCAAGCCTCACAGATTGAGTTGGTCAAGCTATCAAAAGGAGGCTAAAGATACGGTCCGCCGATCGAGAGCCGCCCGTCTCCGAGCAGCTGCTTCTTTGGGCTTCAGGCAATACAAGACCCTGACCTGGCTGATACAATGCGCGGATTTCTATTACACTTTCACTCAAAGACCACATCATCTTTCTCCCTGAAAATATCCTGATTCCTTGCCCCTACAACCTGCTTTTCAGTTGAGGCGCGCTGGCTTTCCTTTAGATGTTTGTCAACACTAAGGCCTTTGTCTGGCTCGAGCGTTTGTTGCGTCAAGGGTGCAATAAACAACGGCCGACACTCAACCTGGATTGACATGGGCTGTACGTATCTTGTCACAGCTTGTTGAGTCTCATGTCTCTTCAACAGCAACCTCATCCATTAAAACTTCCCCCGTGTTCCCAGCATCAGAAACCGAAAACTCGATACTCTCAAGATCAAATACCCCCTACGCAAAACTTAGCTTCCACAGAGAATGTCCCCACTGCGGGCATGACTGTGGGGGGTTTTTCATACTCCACGATATCACGGCTTCCTATGGGGAAGGTTTCGCCGGCCCCGGGAGCAAACACCCATTGCCAAGGGCGTGGCAATGTCAGACAACGCCAGGCCATGTAATTCGAATAACTCATGGAATTTCCGGTGGAATTTCTAGAAGTATAAAGTGCTCGGGGGACGCCGCTTGTTTGGTTTAGTTCTTCATCATGGTCTCAAGCGCCTCGAGTTCCTAGCAAAGCCCTACTTCACTTGTCCACACAAACTGAAATCTTTTCTTCGACTTGATGTGTCACATCTTTTTCTTCCAAGCATGCAGTTGCTAAGGGAAAACCCCACCAGCCTCTCTAAAAAATCTCCAACAACATCTATCAGTTCCCCCCTGAAGACCAACAGCATGAGCGCCATGATGTCTTCCACCCCGAACGAAACTAACAACACCATCGTCCCCTCCGCGGATAACGACCACATCGACACCAAAAAGCAGAGTAGCGATGCTGAAAAGGGCCGGTTGTCTGGAAATGACGAAGTCGACTTCAAGGCTGCCCCTCACGAGGAGGTTGCCGACAACATCTTTGGTGGCGAGGGAGGCGAGGGCTTCCGAAACATGGGACGCTGGGATACACTCTTTGCACTCGTCACGAACCAGTTGGGTCTTGGAGTCCTCTCTCTGCCGGCGTGTCTAAAGATGCTTGGAATTGTCCCTGGACTCATCGCTATCGTCTCGATTGGTGTTCTTACTTGGTACTCGGGCATCCTCCTCCACAAGTTCTACTGTCGACACCCTCATGTCGTCAATATGGTTGACATGGTTGCCGTTATGGGAGGTCGCCGCTGGGAAATCGTGGCAGCAGTTGGAATCTTGATCCAGCTCCTTATGACCTGCGCTTCATCTGCCATAACCCTTTCCGTCAT
This sequence comes from Fusarium solani-melongenae, assembly GCA_023101225.1. Lineage (NCBI taxonomy): Eukaryota > Fungi > Ascomycota > Sordariomycetes > Hypocreales > Nectriaceae > Fusarium > Fusarium solani-melongenae. The sequence continues at coordinate 4,325,890 of CP090031.1, forward strand.
ACTCAATACCATCAGCGAACATGCCGTGTGCACCGTTGGCTTCATCGGTATCGGTGCCCTAATCATCTGGCTCTTCTGTCTCCCTCGAACCGTCAAATTCGTCTCTCAGAGCGGTGTCCCTTGCTTCCTCAGCATCATCATCGCGTCCCTCATCGTCATCATCAGCCTCGGCGTCAAGAAGCCCACCAAAGCCCCCGAAGGTTGGAAAGCAGATATTGTGGTTGCAGCTTCACCTGATTTCAAGCAAGTCTTCAACGCCTGCCTCCGAGTTTTTTTCGCCTACGCCGGCAATGTCGCCTATTGCTCCTACATGGCCGAGATGAGAGACCCAGCCCGTGACTTTTCCTTTGGCCTTTCATGGCTATTTATCGTGTCGATTGCCGTTTACTCTACTGTCGCAATCGCCATCTATTGTCTAGCAGGCGAGTTCACCACCTCGCCTGCACTTGGCTCAGCTCCCATGATCTACGCCAAAGCAGCATATGGCGTGATCATCCCAGCAGTCTTGACAACGGGCCTCGCCAACGGCCACATCGGTATCAAGTACATCTACATTTCTGTCATGCGCAAGTTGAAGGCCACAAACGAGATCACTTCCTCCGCGCCCAGATCTTGGGTCGTCTGGGTCTCGTCCGCCACTGTCTTCTGGACCCTTTGCTTTATTCTTTCTAACGCCATCCCCATTTTCGATTCTATCCTCTCCATAAGTTCCTGCACAACTTACGCTTGGACTGCCTGGGGTATCAGCGCCTGTTTCTGGTTCCACATGAATAAGGGTTCATACTTTGTGGACTGGAAGCAGATGGCTTTCTTCGCCCTGAACGTTGGCCTCATCGGGCTCACTCTCTTTATGAACAGCGTCGGGCTGTGGTCGGCCATTTCAGAACTCCTAGATAGTTTCAAGAGTGGTTCAGGAGTCCGAGGTTCCTTTGACTGTGGAAACAACGCCAGTTTCTAGGTCAATCCCAGCCGAGAGTCATCCTGCTGTTGGCACTTGAAGACCTTTGACAGCAGCCATAACTGAAGCTTGATGCCATCTCCGCTTACATTGTATCTAGATTGTGTCTGTCGCCTTTGTATTCTGCATATAGGTCTCCTCGCATATCAATATGCTATTTTTATATGTCATCCTATGTGTCGTAAAGCTGAACATTCAACCCGTGACCAGCAAGTTCCCATGACCACTGCGACACCACCAACTGATACTACGCTCCAGGGTCTATCTAATAGTTCGCTACATGCTTGATGATGAATGGACATGCAAATCAGTGGCCTATGTATGTATTGATCACCTATATCGTAGCAGCGTCTACCATCGAGCAGCATTGTCTTGCTGAAGCCGCTTTCACGCGTGACTTCTTTATCCTGATACCACTCCTCATGTACTCTTCTTCCCTTTACGCCTGGGCATTTTCTCAAGCCCAAAAGAATTTACCTGCCCTCATGTATCGTGCCAAATGTAAATAATCTATCCAAGATGCCGACTCAGCTGGAGGGAGAGGTTACTGTCACGACAATCAAGCTGACTCTGTCTCGGTAGAAGCATCCTCGGGGCCTACCCAATCGTCGCTCTCGAGGCCAGCGCCATGGATGAACAAGGAAGCGATCCAACCGCAGATGGCAAGGCCGCCGAACAGACTCCATGCCAGGGCCTCGCCCTTGGGATGGATGCGAGTTGACAGCGTAAACAGGGCACCAGATACAAAGGGCCCAATGCTGCGACCCAGGGCGGAGAGGGTCTGCGCCAGGCCGTTCAGGCTCCCGAGACTCGCGTGTGATGGAGCAGAGTTCGTAATCTATCTGGATGTTAGCCGAATTCACCACAGTCCAACAAGGAAGGCAACTTACCAAGAGCATGACGCTTGATAGGCCGCCCACAGCACAGAGGTTCTTGAGGATCAACACCACCCCAACCTCCAAGTAAAGCCACAGCTTCCCAGACCCAACGCCAAACAGCGGCTTGTCGTCGGCGTACCCAACCCACGGCATCAAAACCATGCTGATGCCGAGGCCCAGGAGAGCAAACTGATATGTACCAAGATTCCCCATCCTGGTCTTGAATGGCTGAAACAGGAAAGCTTGGAAGATGATGCTGGCCAGCCCAGCGACACTTAGGCTGACGCCAATCTTACTAGGAAGAAGGTCGCGACCAGCCGGAGGGGGAGTGGCAGCAAAGATGGGGTACAGGCTGTTGAAGGAGATGTTGGAGAGTTGAAAGACGAGATACGTGCACAAGACAAGGATGGTGGTGCCAGTAAGTTCTTTCCACGTAGATCTCGCGGGATCTAGCTTGGTGTCTTCGTCATCGTCATCTTCCGCTTCATCGTCCGAGTCATCAGAGTCGCCTGTGGACAACAGCGGTTGGGTATGCGATCGAGCACGAGGCCATCGTGCGCTCCAAGAGTGACGTCTTGGCGGCGGCTTTCGCGAGGGGAGCCATGACAGGACCTTCTGTACCCAAGCGGGCAGCTCGAAGTTGACCTGGGATTTGTCAAGAGTTTCCTCGAACCAGATCCCAACCACGACAACACTGCACGCAAGCAGCGCAGCCGCAAGAATGTTCGGCGCCAGATAAGGAAACTCGTTTCCTACCTTGCCGACAAGAATGCCACCCAAGGCGGGCCCAGTAATACTTCCCAGGGAATATATAACGGGCAGGTAGGTAAAGGCTCGGCTCTGGTTGGATCGATCGGTGACCTCGCCTAGAACCGTCGGGACGCAGGCGGCATTGCCATTCAACAACCCCATGGCGACATGGACCACCACAATCTGCCAGTACTGCTTACAAAGTCCAAACACGCAGAAGCAGCACATGAGCGCAAATGTGCCCATGATCAGGACAGGCTTCCTCCCAATCACGTCTGATGCGTATCCCCAGAGGAAATTTGTCGACAGCTGAGCCAATGCGAATGCGCTGGCCAGAATCCCGACATACAGGCCGACCTCGGCAGGAGGGATCCCTGGCATGGACACCACCATGTCGGGGAGGTATGGAGATATCGAATTCAGAGCGGTCTGCTCAGCCAAAGACAAGAACGCCAGCAGAAGTAGCTGACGAACAGGCAATGGCGTCTCATCGTTGTCGTCTTCGGAAGCGGTAGAACTCGCGTCGGACGGGGGAGAAGGCTGCTCGAGGGGCGTCTTCGGCGGCGTCGTAGGAAAGGTCTGGTAGCGATGAGACTGTCGTCGCATTGCGCTGAGTGTAGGGATCGGCGCGCCAGCGTGGAACGAGCCTGACGAGGTGGTTCGACTGGCGGCGGTGGCTCTTATCGCGGGCGTGGCTCGTGAAGGCGACATGATGGGCAAGGTCAAGAGCCTCTCGAGGCCCTGGGAAAGATTGTCGCAGGGCGTCAGTCGAGCCTCTTCAAGCCTGTCGCCTCGCGCTGGGATCCGGGCACCGGGAACGGCGAAAAGTGGTGACGTAGGGCGGGCAAGATTTACTCGACGGCGGGGCTGACGCGGGCCAGAGAGAGGACAGAGCTTGGACGCGACAAGGGCATTGCCGGAGGAGGGGAGGGGAGAAGGCAAGAGCTGGTCTAGCCTCTAAACCGTCGTTTGAGCGAGAATTGAGCGATTGAGGAGTAAGGATTGCAATGGGAGGATTGTCGCAGATGCCCGCATTGAAGTGCAGCTGATGCCGGCCGCGTGAGTCGCATTGGGGGTACGTACCTCGAAAGATCTTTCAGGTTGCCGGCTCCGGGCTTGACATCCAATCAGACCCGGGGATTGGCGAGGAACCGGACGGCGCGTTCCGCTCTTCGGGAGACGTAAAAGCTTGGTTGTTGTGCTTGATCTTGTAGTAGTGAATCGAGTCTTGAAAGGGTGTTTCGATCACAAACAAGCAAATTATTGGGCCAGCCAGTGAGAGGATCATATCTGAATAGAACTGCGAAGCACGGGCAGTTTCATGCTTCATATGAACTGCCCTAGAGCACCATTGAAACGGCAGGTCGGCACGTGCTCTAGGGTAGTTGGTGTTGAGTTGGGGATGATGACCTCTCTGAATGAATGTCATTGTGACCTCTACTGTTATTATAGTTTACGTCACTGCAAACATGATGCTATCATGGATTTATGACAGTTACTAATATCTTAAGTTTTATCTTTCGCAGCGATTAACCATTGCTCAAGGCGACCTTTGAGCTTGGGTCCAACAGTAGGAAGCCCGTGTCATCACTCATATCGCAAATGGCAATAGCTTGCTCATACCACTACCCTGTGATCATTGTCCATTCCAGCAAGTGTTCCTCAATCTCCCGCCCCAATTCCTTCACCATCACTCTTCCAAACACGGCACTCTTGAAATGAAAAGCACCATTCAAGCGCGCCGCTCCAGGAGACTTCAAACCACTCGTCCATGTCGTCGTCTAATTCGCGTGTACATAGTTCAATCTTGGCTATGTAGGAATGCCCACCCTTGGTCTTTTTAAACCTAAGATGAAGGTTTCGAGAGCAATCCACCGCGATAATTGGGTCAAGACGATCAAGACGCATGTGGCCGAGGGATGCCTTGTTACCGCCTGAGTAGTGTAGGAGCAGTCCGGTGATCATGGTCTCACCTTTCACCGTTTGTCGACAGGGCACCACTTCCACGACGTCCTCGACCGAAGCGCAGGACCAGTGTGGGTTATTGAGAAACTTAGGATCGGCTGGGTGAGACAAAGGAGCCGAGGTGAGGACTGGAGTATATGGAAAGCTATCATAGGGACTGTCAAAACCCAGTTCGCGAATGCAAAATGGTATCAGGCTGTCAAAAAAGAAGAAGGAGAGGTCGAGTTCGTCAAACGGGGAAAACAAGAGTATCGATTGATACTTGTGTTCGTCTAGGGCCCATGTTTTATGGTGTCCAAAGAAGAGCAGGCGCCCGCTATTCATCTCAAATGCCAGGGCTTTCTGATCGCTCGAGGAACGGTGCCGCCGCACCCAGATGTGGTCGATGCGCTCGTCTTTCTTGATGGGCATATATATTCAGGCTGCGTTCTCGGGGGTGGATTCATAGCACGAAAGGTCGTCGTCGAATCTGCGGTGGGTATGGAGCGCAAGGACGGCAGGGTCGCAGCAGATGGAGTAGTCGATGATGTCGGGTTCGTTGTGCCGGAATACGGACATCTGGCGCGGCTCTGTGGTTGCGGCGTGGGAGAAGAGGTATTGAGACCGAGAATGACTTCCACCATACGCCGGGAACGTCGCTGACTGTGATGAAGTCGTTGGCCAATATCACCTGCGTGATGCCGGCATGGTCTTCAGCCACGTAGATCACATTGGGCGGAACCCAGCTGTCATCTGGCACTGGGGCATTTTGATAGATTGGAGATATCTCTGACTCTTAAATGTGGTATAGGTCTCCGTAATCGCTGATGCAACAGAGACATGGGAGACGGCAGCTTGATCACTAAGAGACAGCGAGGCGTTCTTTGCTACTGCAAACTCTTGGACGAGATGCCTAGCTACAGCCCTCTTTATCTCTGCTGGTAATGGCAGAGACGTCACAAGCCTTGAAGCTAGCTCGTCTTGAAGCCAGCGACGTCGTGCTCTCTCGAGGCGCGGCGATGGCTGGAACGACCAAGCGCTCAGCTGGGCACACGGTCCAGGGGTGCATCATCAACGATCCTCAGGCACGAGGGATGACAACCAACACCTTCTTCAAACGGATGAGCGCACTGATTGAGATCAGGGCAGACAGGGCGTACGCCGCCGGGTTGAGCGGTTTCATCATCATTCCTGATCCTTGTCCATGGGTGGAATGGAAGCGGCCCCGACTTTTCGTCATCTGCTTTCACTACGAGGTCGTTATTAGTGTCCTGGGATGCGCATCAGAAGTGTTATTGCATGCTTACTAACGATGATGCTGTTTTCGCGGTGAAATTTGAAGTTGCAAAGACCACATCGCTCTGTTAGCTTTGGAGTTGACATCTTGGGGAAGAACAACCACAGAGAGAGGTTTGGCAACAAAAAGAATGGAAACGAAACGACAAAAACCGGGCTCGGAAGATTACGGACCCGAGATTTATGTCCAGTGACTGGCCTGGGTGTTTCTCTGTTGCACAGCAAACAGATGAAGCAAACGGGGTTCGAGATGAGATAAGGCAGTGACAGAGAGGTGCGTCATCAGCAGAAGGTATCTACCTAGGTAAGTACTTAAGCCAGGTATTTGAGCACATTTTTTTGTAATCAAAGTGTAGGCGCGTGTTACGCATGGTTTTAAAGACTTGCTCCTCGATGCATTGCGTGTGATCCTAGGGAGAAGAAGCACGGGGAATTCCCAGCCTAGCTCCCTCGAAGCGTCATGACACTGGATCCCTATCAGTTGAATATTGACAGGTACCATGTAGAAAGGTAGCCACGGAGGCCCATAATAGCCCAGTTTCCCGATTTTTGGGCTCTCGAGGCAACGGGGCACAGCGATATCCTGCGTCTTGGGTCCAGCGTTAGGAGGGAGTCATTGGCCTCCAATGGAGAAGCTCAATGGTGGGCGCCGCCCAACAACGTCAAAAGCTCAATGGTGGCCTCGGCTCAATAGAATTGGTTGTACAGATCGAAATAATTGCAAGGACGAGAAATGATATAGGCAGAAGCGCCTGCCCATGATGTCCGGAGAAAACTATAAAGGTATGTGATTTCCTTCGATCAGTACCAACAAGAGCAACTCTCACCATCTTCCCATGCGCACATACATCGCCCCAGTCGGCACTCAACAGAATGACTGGAAAATCCACAACCCTCACGGAGCTCTACCGGTTGATATTATTTGATGTAAGTCTGATGTGAGCGTAGGGTGTAAATAGCTGCTTTCCCGTGCTCGTGTGACCGACGCTACGTACTTCTGAGTTGCGGAACGTAAATATAAGAATTATTTAGGCGAGACGAATTGAAATCCTGGAGAAACACTTCTAAAGCTTGCCAAGTTTATATCGTAACGCTATCAATTGTAAAACTTGGAAATGTAATAAGGGCAGAGTTAAGGTTGCTCAAATCAACTCCAGTCTCCATCGTATACTCATGCTTTTGCGTGTTCGTACAGTCATAATACAGATGCATCAAACTAATCCTACACCCCAATAACTCCCAGCTACGCTTAGTCAATAGCTTAATATCCGTGACCTAAATCATTCATTGTTAGTTCCGATCTTTAGCAAGTCAACTCTGAATACTCACGTCCGAGGGATCGTCCCATCTTTGACATTTCCTTGGCCTGGTGCTCCTTGACCTTGGCCCTCCTCGAGTCCTCCTTTGCCTCAACCTCGAGCCTCTTGACGTGCTCCCTGGCCTCCCTCACACTCAGTCTTGCCTCCTCAAGTGCGCGGTCCGCCTCTCGCTCCGCCATCTCGGCGTTACGCACACGCTCACGGGCTTCGAGGACTGCGGGATCATGCTCGTTTCTGTTTCCGTGGCCGAAGCTTCGAGTGATAAAGTTTCCTCCGCCAGTACTGCGGCGGTGGGGGGAGCGCGAGGAAGATGAGGACCGGCGGGAGTGAGAGCCTGAGGAGTGACGGGACGCGCGGCGGGGAGAGGGTTCGCGACGAGAGGAGCCGAAAAGACCGTGCTTGCGAGGGGGTTCTTCCCTGATGGGCTCGGGAGATGGTTCACGGCGGGAGGATCCAAAGAGAGGCATGTTGATAGTACTGTGTAATTGGTGAAAGTTGTGTAAGTGGTGGAGATGAGAGGTGGAGTTGGTTGTCGAGAATGTCTTGGAGTGACTTTTAGTTCTTGCGAATGATGAGGAAAGAATGAAGCTTTTTCCAAGATCTGGGCAGTCCTTGGCCTTTTTACACTTCTCGATCAGACACTCTCAATGCCATCAACCGCAAAGATCACCAACTGTGAAACCTGCTTTTGCCCTGACGTTGAGATAGCCCTTTGCGCTGTGACGTCAACCCAAGCATGCAGGGTAGGCCAGGGTTTCCCCAAGGGCCCGCCCAACCATGGCGCGTTGATGACACAACGAGGCGGCAGGGTAGGCATGGGGATAGCGTCACTTGTTTGGGGATGGACGATCTTATGACGCACGAGGTGGTGTTAGAGTGAGGATGTTGACGACATTGCGACTGGGGGTGATGCTTTAAAATCGGTGAGTTGATGGTGTTTATCGTAGGATCAGGGACCAGAACCTTGCACGACGACATTGCGAGATAAAGGTTGCTTTTGGTCTGGATCTAGACCCTAGAATACCCTCAGACCTTGATATCGCTCGCACATGAACTATGGCTGCTTGCTTTTCCTGGATTAGTGACACCAGCAACAAGCCTCACCTGGAGACAGCGAAACATTGACGATGAGGTCGGTGCTCCTACAAGCACTGCACAGCGCCAATTCCATCCATCCATGGTCGTGTGTCGCATCTCTCGCACTCGTCGACTGGTCATTCACCTTGATCACTTCGGTGAGCATCTCTGTGCCTGCCGGAATCACCTTGATCCGCTCCATCAGCATTGCCAACCAAGCATATCGTGCTCGTCGTAATCAACAACGTGGCTGTGCACCTTGTAGCTCTTGGCCACATCATCGATCTTCTGTACACCCTCTTCTCCAGAACCTGGGTAAATCTCATTAAGAATTCGCTAACAAACGGAGAAGAAATGTAGTCAGACACCCAGCTGAGGATGGTGAACCAACAAGAAACGGGCGACATGGAAACAAATGGAATATCGAGGGTAGCAGTTGAAGCAAAAAAAAAAATCAAAAAAAAAGTAAATCTCCCAGCATTGCGCGCGTCTTCCAGGCCTGCTTTACTCCTCCTCGTGCTCTCATCTTGCAACCGTGACTCCCAGCAAAAAAACGAAGAGGCATAGGAGATAGGAACCGAGGCAGAAACACCAACCGAAAATAACCCTATGTGCATATATGCCGCACTAGATATGTACAGAGAAGACCCCGATGTGAGGGGGATGAGGATGAGTGAGATGAGTGAGAAACCGGGCCGAACGAAACAATGGATCCCCTGTTCTTTCGGAAATGGTCGGTCGGATGTCATCGATCGCTTGCTTTCGTAGGTGGTCTGGCTCGTATTCGATATAGATACTCGTCCGGTATGACGAGCATTTTCGTATAGGTAGGTAGTTGTTGAAAAGCTCGGCCGTTTACATGACGGTGCACTTGCTCTCCTCGCGGTCTTTCTTGACGCTCAATGCCACTCGCGCGGCCTCGGTAAAGGCCTCGTTGACGCCCCGGTTCTTCATGGCTGAACACTCGAGATACCGGAGCGCGTTTATACGCCGTGCCACCTCGAGGCCTTGGTCGTAGTTGATCATGGGCCGCTTCTCCCTCGGCTCGCCGGACTCGCCCTCCTCCTCCTCGCCTTGTTCTCGGAGATCGCACTTGAGGGCCACCAGGACAAGCTTCACGCCGGGGCAGTTGTCGGCAATCTCGCCCACCCACTTGGACTCGACGTTTTCAAGCGAATCCTTGCTATCGACGGAATAGCAAAGCATAATTAGATCCGTATCGTCTGGGGTGAGTTGGTGTTAGCATGCGACGTGGACGGGTGGTTGACACGTGAGTTACCATAAGAGAGGGATCTTAACCGGTCGAACTCCTCCTGACCAGCTGTGTCCCAGAGCGAAAGCTCAATGTGCACGTTGTCCACAAAGATGTCTGGGCGAAATGTTAGTCTGCGCTTCTCGAAAGCATGGGCGAGTTCATCGTATCGTACCGTGGACGTAGTTCTCGAAGACAGTGGGTTCATAGACTGTTGGGAAATAACTGGCGCGACAAATAAGTCTCTCATCCCGCGATTCTTAAATCCTCAGACATACCCTCTCGTAAAGACATTCAGCAACGAAGTCTTTCCGCATGCACCATCACCCCTAATCGATGCAGTTCAGGTCAGTGCAAGTCAAATGTCGGGGCTGGGCGGGGGATTCGACGCACAGTAGCACCAGCTTACGCTGGACTGTCTTGGAACCTCCGCAGAGAGAAGGCATCGTGGCAGCTCGGTCAAATTGCGTGTGGTGGAAGAGGGAGATTGGGCAAATTCGAGTGAGGAATCGCGACGGCGATCTTGAATGATCTCGGTTCGTGCTACCTTGGAACCCTGCTCACAGGTGGCGCGCTGATCAAGACTCGGGTCAGCAAGGTACGGGATGGTAATCGCATACGACTTGGCGGGTGTCGACGGACGCTGTCGGGGGGGTTCGAGCTCGAGAGTCGAGAGTGAAGCTTTTCCGAGAGAAGGTGAGTCGCAAACTGGCCAGATGGCACGTCGTCGGAGAGAGAGGGAGAGAGAGTCGTTGATCGATTTCAATCACAGGCGACAAATTGGCAACGCAAGAGGGCGGATCATGGACCGGCAGGGGTAGCGAGGACGGACGGGGATTAAGTCGACGGGGCAGGAAATGAGCCGCTGGGGGGCAAAAGAGGGAGCGAGAGAGAAAGATGAAGTCAGAGGACACAGTCCCGTCAGTGGAGGGAATGGGATTGCGGCCGAGCAAGGATCCCTTTTCTGTCCATTGCTCGGTGGAGTTCCCCCTCCTGGGCGAGGAATCGGCCATGGGGAGCCTGATTGGCTGACACCCAAATTTAGCTTCAATATTGGGACCCAAGCCCGCTGTAACTCCAGCGTCCGAGTCGGCCTGGAACACGCTCAAGGGGGGCCCGAGCAGCACAGCACAACACAACACTGGAGCCGTCAGGTGCTGCAGAGTCGGGTCTCCCTTGTTCCCCCTGGCACGCCACTCAACGAGCTCCACTATTCCGGCCCTGACCTTTCCCGACAGGCTCTAGCCTCTCTATTAAACCGTTGCTTCTTCCTCGGCGCCGGTCCATGATCGCCCGGACATTGAGGGGTCCGTGACCGTCCTTTAGGGGAGGTCCAATATCGAGGCCAAGATTGAGGAAGAGAAGAGTCCAGATTCATCACCATCCAAGCATGACCCAAGAATTTGGTCGAAACGATTCCTCCGTCGGCAAGAACGAAAAAAAAGACTCGCTTGGTGGAGATGTTCGGAAGCTTCGCGTCGAGTTGTGGCACCTCACCCACCATGTTGGCGATTTAGGTCGGGGTGGAGTGGCTTTGTTGCTGAATCGTCATTCAATCGTGGCTTGGTCGCCTTCGTTTATATCCGCGCATTATCTTGCTTGACGTTAGTGCTCCCGTCAACTGATACAGTACAGCACCAAGCGACGGGGCTTTCCACTCGATGCAGTCAGGCTAAGACATTGGCTGCCAAGAGCCCGAGTCTCTGGGTTCTAAGTCAGAATCGACGCCATCTTCCGGTGATGCGACACTGTTCAGCCTTTGGAGTCATGTGGATGAATCATTCATTATTGCAGACGCCCCTGTTATTGATCAACCTCGACCTCGCGCCACAGCTCCGAGGGAGACCTCTATGCTCATAATTACCTCCAACAGAACCAAATATCAAACGCCGAAAGCCATGATTTGCAACCTTGATATATGCCCCCTTAATCGTCGTCTCTCTGATATCCCCGTCTTGCTCCTCCCATCCGCTCTGCCAAGCCCTTGTTTCCTGCCTGCTGATGCAGCCTGTTGACGAACCCACGATCTCCCCCGCGCTCTCTCGCCTTGTCATCAGCTTCTCGAAGCGCCCGTTCCCGTTCTTCCAGCGCTGCTAACCGCTTCTCACGGTCTTCGTCAAGCTCTGAGGCTGCCGATTGCATCGCTGCCAACTTGCGCTGGCGCTCCTCCTCTTTGGCCTTGTCATCTTCCTCGTTGTGCCGTGACTTCCTATCACGTGTCTCGCCACCGTAGCTGCGCCGCGAGTCTCGTCGTCGATCATCATCGTAGCGCCTGTCATCACGGCTTCGGCGGTGGCGTCGAGAGGCTTCCTCATCCTCTGAATCGTGTCTTCTTCGCGAACGTCGTTCTGGCGAGTGGTCATCTCGTTCTCTGCGTCGCCTGTGCCGATCTTCTCGGGAATCGTCGTGTCGTCGTGGGCTTCGTGATCGCGAGTAAGACCGTCTCCGCCTGTGATGTCTGTCCTCTGAGTCGGCACTGCGATGGCGATGTCTCCTGCGGTGTCGCTCGTGTCGTTCCTCTCTCCTCCTAGACTTGTCCTTCTTCTCGTCATCAACCCCCATGGATGCGAGTAGTTGGCGTCGCTTGATCGGATCGTTCATCATCGCTTCGTACGCAGCTTGTTCTTGTCGCTTGATGGCTAGTAGAGGGTCGTCGCGGATCTTGGCAGCTGTATCCCGTGCGGTATTGGCATTTTGCAGTGCCATGAAACTCTCCTCTCCCGCCTGCTTCTCCAGCTTCTTGTGTTCGGTCCCCTTGATGAGGTTGTCGATTCTTCGCTTTCCAAGCAGGTACGCCTCCGTCTCCTCTGTTGTGCCAGTCTGTCCATCGTTGGGACCTTGATACATCCAGTCGACTCGATCGATGCGCTTCTTGCCTCCGGCGGCCTCGAGCTGTCGCTGAACCTCCTCCTTCGCGCGCTCCTCCTTGATTTCATTGATGCGCTGTTGGGTGCGCTTGCGCTCGGCAAGGGCCTTTTGTTCCTCCTCGTAGACGGCCTGTTGGTTGCGCCTCAGCGCAGGGTGGAAAGACTTTTTCAAGTTGAGATCGCCGCCTCCCATGATGGGCAAGTTCGTTCGAATAAGTAACGGGCAATCTGAGTTGGACGGAAAGTGACAGAGCGACAGAGAATGCGAATGGATGGCGAAAAGGTAGAATGGTTGATGAAGAGTGTTTGGATTCCTCCCTTAGGCAGTGGGGTGGCAATCAGGTTTGAGTCAGCCACCCGAGCGTCCCAGCCACACAGAAAAGATCTTATCACGTTTATCGGGTTCACTCTTATCGGCTCTTATCTTATCGCTCATCTGCGCAAGGATTTCAAGATGCAAGTAATGTGACGAGATTGAGCACGCCTAGCATCACAAGACAGGGACTTAATGCCGAACTAGGGCTTGGGGTCACTTGGCAGGTTCCGAGAGCCATCTGGAAGATTGAGAAGAATTAGCTCCCCAAGGCTGCCTGTCCTCGGTCTTGAGCAGTGGAAGCGTAATCTTGGCCAAGTTTCTCATGGCATTCTGACCATCCGTTTAAGCGATAGCCATGACTGCCAGGTGCATACCTAGTGGCATCCTTATGCGCTTCATACGTCCTGAAGGCTGGTGAGCTAGTCCCTTTATATTATGGGGAGAGGTGTCGCCTCGTCAAGCCCCTCAGGACCATCACCACTCAATCAAACGGCAGGGGAGTCCCGCAATCAATTTCGTCGTCACGTTAGAGAAGCAGGTGTTCCGATCAGTTAGATGGTATTGTACAGTCATGTCTCGTCCGCCCCCTGTCGCAGGTTGAGATGTCGTCTTTCCCAAGCCAAGGCTCCCGCGATGCCAGCACATAGTCATACATTGCTCTCCATGATATTCAATCCCCACAGACCAGTTCTCTACCAACTGGCTCTCTTCACACCAGGAATGTTACCAGCCATGGCCTCCATTCGAAAGTTGTACTGCAAGTGTCAGCCTTAGCGTCTGGCGTCGTGGCCTCGGTTCGGCGCGTACCCTGGTCATCTTGAAGTCGCTCAATACACCACGGCCTTGGCCACCCATAATGCATCGATTTCGGATCTGAGTCGGTCGGGTATAGCAGTGCATCTGCGTTAACTGGAGCTGAGCCTCGGCGCGGACTCGGGGGGGAAGTGTGGTATTGCGGATGATATAACGGAGGGCTTGTCTGAACATTGTGTTAGCAAATGGCTCAAATTGGGGCATTGAGGGGGGGGAGGCCTCGCCGCCCGCTGAAAGGGCCGTGCAAAACGTGAGGGCTTCGGGAGAGTGGGAAGAGTTTGCGCACCTCTCAGTCTCGTGTTGCTCAAACACCTTGCGTTTTGTGTGATCACGCAGAGTTCGGACGTTGACGAAGCAGCCCAGGTCGAGCTTCTTCGCACGGAACATCGACATGTTGGGCAATTGGGGCGGGCAATGCGGATTGCTGCTTGCTTGGAGATGTTGCGCTCGGGTAAAGCTGGAGTTGAGGCCGATTTTTGGTGTTGCCGAAGAAAGCCCGACCTCCCCCGCCAGCAGTTGGGGATAGAGGCGTCACGTGGTTGAAAATCGATCGCGAAAAGCCACTGAACTGGACGAGATATGGTACTTTGGGGTGTCTTTTATAATCATGACTTTGTTTCAGATGGAAATAGAGTATAGTATTTGCCTTTGAGCAAAGCGAGCTTTCGATCCTCCATCACGGTTGGATCGTCCGGACACATGCTTATTTCCCTATGATGGTGATTGATTCTCAACATTGTTTACAAAAACCAATCGCAGTTAGATCCAACTGTACGCGATATAAACCAACATTTTTCATATATCTTCACATCTGGATATTTATACAGAGATGCAAGATATTATCATAAAATGAACTTATGATTGTTTTCACCGTCCAATGCCCTGTCCCGATCGACAATTGATTGACCGTCCCTGATCTTGTTTCAGTGTAGGGTAGTTCCTAGTCACGTGACCATACAGTGAGCCGCCCTCCGGGCCGTGGCTCCGAAACCGTCCTGGGGATGTGGGGCAAGGCGTCAAGGGGCATGGAGACGGGACGCAACAACAGTACTTGAGTTATCTCACAAACTAGCAGAGAACTAAGGTACCGATTTCCAGTCCAAGGCGATGCTGCACCAATCGTGGGGCCTGCCCGGGTCCCACACATCCTCACACACCAAGAGGTGGATGGCTTCGGAATGTGACGTGACGCAACACGGGGTGGATTAGATAAAGATAATGCTGATTGAGCCTTGAGACTGAGAGCAAGGGCATCATTCCTTCAAGGCCCTATAAATGACCAGTCTTTCTTTTTCATCCTTGTAGTAAAACACTGTCTTGGATTCTCTCCGACATCATCGCGGTCTTTCTTGTGATTTCGACGTGTTGAATGAGAGGGGAAACCGCCCACAATGGATCCTAGCAGGGAGAATCTCCTCAAGCCAGGCGGGCGCTCGTCTTTTGACGGGAGCTCCGATGGCTACTCCGACATTGATGCGACAGATTATCTCGACAAGAATCTCGTTCCATTTCAAGAGGCGCCGCTGACTTATGTCCCTTCCCGACGGGTGAAGCCTACTGGTCTCCTCCGCCCTTGCCGTGCCTCACCCAAACGATGTTGCCTGACCGTTGTCGGAGTTGTTCTGGCTATCTGGATTGTCATTTCAGCTCTAGGCGCCTTTGCCTGGAAGAAGATCAAAGCACCGCCGACTTTTGGACAGTCGCCGCCATGGTACCCAAGCCCCAAGGGTGGCTCGTCCAAGAACTGGGAGAAGAGTTACAGCTTGGCCGCCCAACTTGTTGGAAAGATGACGTTGGCTGAGAAGGTCAATATCACTACAGGAACAGGATGGAGTATGGGCTTGGCTGTGGGAAACACAGGCGTCGCGGTCCATGCCGGATTTCCTTCTCTGGCGCTGCAGGATGGTCCTCTGGGAATCCGCTTTGCCGACAACGCGACAGCATGGCCTGCTGGTGTTACTGTTGGAGCTACATGGAACAGGAGGCTGATGTATGAGCGCGGCAAGGCTCATGCATTGGAAGCAAAGGGAAAGGGCGTCAATGTCATTTTGGGCCCTGCTATCGGCCCCCTTGGAAAGATGCCCGCCGGTGGACGCAATTGGGAGGGATTTGGCCCTGACCCCTACCTGCAAGGCATTGCTGGTGCAGAGACTATTCGAGGCATTCAAGACCAAGGCATCATGGCCACGATCAAGCACTTTATTGGCAATGAGCAGGAGCATTTCCGTCAGTCTTGGGAGTGGGGTCTCCCCAACTCCATGTCGTCCAACATTGACGACCGGACTCTGCACGAGCTCTACGCTTGGCCATTTGCGGATGCCGTAAAGGCTGGAGTCGCAAGTGTCATGTGCTCGTACAACATGGTCAACAACTCGTACGCTTGCCAAAACTCAAAGCTGCTTAATGGCATCCTCAAGGACGAGATGGGCTTCCAGGGGTTCGTCATGTCGGACTGGCTGGCCCAACGATCTGGCGTGGCGAGTGCCTTGGCTGGGTTGGACATGTCGATGCCTGGAGACGGATTGAAATGGCAGGATGGTGATTCCCTATGGGGCCCTCGCCTTACTCAGGCTGTTCTCAATGGATCTTTGCCGGTGGATCGACTGAATGACATGGCGCTCCGAATTGTTGCTTCTTTCTATCAGCTCGGACAGGACAAGCACGAGAACAAGGGTCCCAACTTCTCGTCGTGGACCTACGACAAGATGGGGATCCTGGCCCCTGGGAGCCCTTCGCCCCAGGAAAAGCAAGTGGTAAACCAGTTTGTGAATGTCCAAGATAACCACGCCGAACTCGCTCGACAGATTGCCATCGAGGGAAGTGTCCTGCTCAAGAACGACGGAGTTCTTCCCCTGACTCGCGACGGGGCCTTGAATGGCACCGAGTCTGACAAGGGATTTGGAAAGATCAAGATTGGGATTTTCGGCGAGGATGCTGGCCCTGGGAAAGGACCCAACAGCTGCCCCGATCGAGGGTGCAATGATGGCACGCTTGGCTCTGGCTGGGGCAGCGGCGCGGCGGATTTCCCGTTTTTGATCACTCCGATTGAGGCTCTACGAAGAGAGTTCAACAAGGACAAGGTTGAGGTGAGCGAGTTCCTGTCGAACAAGGCCAAGGATGCCAAGAAGGCAACGGAACAGGACGTTTGCTTGGTGTTTGCCAACTCGGACTCGGGTGAGGGATACCTCGGCTGGAACGGTGTGCACGGCGATCGAAACGATCTATTCCTGCAGAAGGGAGGCGACGCACTCGTCACCGAGGTTGCCAATCACTGCGGTGGCGGAACTGGCACGACGATTGTGGTGATTCATGCCGTTGGTCCTGTTGTCGTGGAGAAATGGGTCAACCACCCGCGAATCAAGGGCCTATTAGCAGCCAACCTGCCCGGCGAGGAGAGCGGGAACGCTATTGCAAGCATCCTTTTCGGCGACGAGAGCCCCAGCGGAAAGCTCCCGTACACTATTGGGAAGACTCTTGCGGACTACGGCGAAGGTGGCCAGGTGCTGTATCTGCCCAACGGAGTCGTTCCGCAGCAGGACTTTAGCGAGGGTCTGTACATTGACTACCGACACTTTGACAAGCACGGCATCGAGCCTCGATACGAGTTTGGCTTTGGACTTTCCTACACTTCTTTTGAGTATAAGGACTTGAAGGTCAAACGGGATGCGGCAGTTTCTCACCTCCCAGCCTTGCGACCATCGCAGCCCAGCGCAGAGCCCCCAAAACTGGGCGACAAGATTCCTGATGCTAAAGAGGGCCTTTGGCCGAAGGGTATTCGTAGACTTGAGAAATGGATCTATCCATACATTGAGTCAGCGGACGACATCAAGCTTGGCGACTACCCCTACCCGGACGGCTATCATGTTGAGCAACCTCCCTCACCAGCCGGAGGCGAAGAAGGAGGCAACCCTGATCTCTGGACACCCGTGGTGACAGTCTCTGTGGTCGTCACTAATAGCGGCTCTGTCGATGGCAAGGCGGTACCGCAGCTTTACCTGTCGTACCCCGACAGTTCTAAGGTTGACCACCCCGTTCGTGTTCTGCGCGGTTTCGACAAGGTATTTTTGAAGAAAGGAGAGAGTAAGACGGTCAAGTTCAAGCTTACTAGGAGGGACTTGAGTTACTGGGACGTGGTGAAGCAGAACTGGCGGGTGACGGGCGGCGGAGAATTCACTGTTGCTGTGGGAGAAAGCTCACGGGATTTGAAGTTGACGGGGACTTTTTCTGTCGAAGAGTCATCTTAGTCACTCGGGTTCATTGAGAGAGGAGACTGGCTTTGAGGGAGCTGCCGTGGCGCTTGATAGATCTGGGTCCGAGATGATTATGCTTGTGGCTAGGCTGCGTACATGATATCTGCTCACAAATGTTTGACGTTGAATCGTTCTTTGTTCTTCCATATTTCTCACGCCCCCACAAACCAGCCACCAGCCGAACAAAACGCTGATCCGCCATTCTCCTTTGTTCCTCATGATACTTATCCACTGCCGACTCTCCCGTTACAATTACCACAACCTTGCTAGTGCTTTCTCATGCGTCCTGTCGGAGCGGGCATCTCGGGAACAAAGCTCTTTAGTTCAGAGAGTCGGAACCCGCCGTCTGCCTCGTTGATCTCCTTGACAGCTGGACGAGGAACCAGGCGGCTCCAGTCGACATCACGCAGGGCAGCGCCGTTGGTATCGCAAGGGGGCGAAAACATGATGCCGGGGACCTTTCCACTTACAGAAGTCCCTTTGGCGCGTTCGTAGGCTGCAATGGCGCTCGTTCCGTTGTCAACGTCGAAGACGATGCGGCCGTTGGGAAGGGTGAGGGGCGCGCAGGTATTGTTTGCCCCAGGTTTATCCTTGTCGACGACGGTGAAACCAGTGGTAGTTCCATAAGGGTGCTGGAGAGCCTTGGGTCGTAGGTCCTCGTCGTGTTTGAGGAAAGATTCGTGAGATTCGATCGGACAGCTAGGGCGAGGAGGGAGAGTATGGCCCGCGTAGGCTTGTTTCTGGGGATCGCGGCTTGAGTTTGGTCGAAGAGGATAAGGTTGAGTAGTGTAGGACGCGGCAGAAGCTCGGCGGGGAGCTGAGGAGGGGATAGCGGTTCCTTGAGGGCGAGAGGAGTAGGGGTAGATGTTTGGGTCTGACAGTCGACTCCTGCGGGAGTAACTGCTTCCCTTGGGCTTTCGGAACGAATCACGCCTCGTCATGATGGACCGTTTTCCTGGTAAGAATGAGTTATGATGAGGAGAAAGCCACTTGGTCCTTTATACGGCCTGTCATGATCGGTAGGGCTTCATCATGGTGGAGGGGGCATCAGCTCGCTTCGGTTCTGCCAGTGGCGGGCACTGTCAACGCCTTCACCACGTAAACAAGCGCATGAGTTGCTCGTAGCAACTGCGACCCAAACAATGTTGTTGAAATTTCTTTGAACAGTTTTTATCTCATCTTCAGGAGCGCGCGCGAGTTGAGCATTCTTCCAACACCATTGTCATCACCCACCCACCCACGCACTCGTCTCAATCATGCCCTTCCTTTCTGACAAGGCCGGGGTCCCCCTTCACTACAACTTCGACTCACTCGCCCACCCCGGCGAAAGATTTCCTGTTCCATGGATTGGCAACGAGCCCGACGCTAGCAAGCGCCGAGAGTACATCAGGGCCTACTGCGAGTGGATGAGCCCTCACGAGATGCACCGCTACGGCGAGCTGCGCGACTACGCTGACAGGGCGATCACACTAGCTTTGAAGAAGGCTCAGTGGAAGGAGGTTCCAGGAAAATTCTTTGCGTACATGAGTGACATGATCACCTGGAAATGCTTTTGTACGTAGTCCCTTGGACTCGAGTCGTCTCTATTACTGACCTTTGTGTGTGCCACAGTTGAGCGATCTCGTCCCAATGAGCCTGAGTGGCCGTGGAAGAAACGCCTTTTCCCTGACTCATCTGATGTGGTCATGTCACGTTGCTACGAAAGACTTCGACGGGAGGACGACTCTGCCCTGGAGCCTCCCCAACCCGTTCCCGCGCCCGTCCCCGCGCCCGTCCCCGAGCTTGTTCTTGAGCCTGTTGCCGAGCCCGAGCCTGCTGCCCGGTCTTTCCTTGAGGTTGCTGTACCCGAGCTACTTTCCCCTCGAAGCACTCTCTTGACCCGAAGAAATGAGTTGGAAGAGCTCTATAACGGGATTGACGACATCAGGAGCATGTCAGGCCTGACCGTCCCATTCAAAGCGGCCCAGGTCTTTGACAGAGTCCAGGGATATCTCCTCAGGGAGATGAACGAGTGTGGGGTAGCCTACACCGAGAAGAGATTCACGACACCTCCTCTGAACCCAGTCCCACTGGATGATTTCGAGCTTGATCAACTCAAGCATAACAAGGCACGGAAGAAGCACCAGGAGTCGACGCTCAATCTCCTTTCCCCGCCGAAGGACCGACGCAGCATGCGAAAGGGGAACAGGGTGCATCGCAACAGATCAGTGAGCACTGGTGCCGAGAGCAGCCTCTTCGTTGCGGACGATGAAAGCACAAACACAAGTTACATGCAACCCCCCGGTGCCAAGCGCCTTTGTCCCGACACGCCCACTCCAGGGCCCGATGCCGTCCCGGGGCAAGAGTACCATCCCATGGCTGGCTTCATGAAGACTCTTTACGCCCTTTCCAAGCACTTGCGTCTTGATGTGGATGGTGAGGTCGGAATCATGACGTTGATCAGTCTCTTGATGACTGACCGTGCGGACGGAGCCCAGTCCAGACGGCTTCATGACCTGGTTAACCGGGACACAGAGTGGATCTGCTTCAAGACGCTGCTCGAGAAGGATCTTACTGGCTGTTCAACTGAGGAGCTTGAACGCACTGGGTGTGTCAAACATGACGGGAACTGCCACAACTTCCTCAGACTTGTCTCGCTTGGGTATCGGGGCCGAGAGATGCACTTCAAAACTATCCGCCACGAGCCCAACTAGTCTCCTCGGTGCCAGGACCCTTTAGTGATCTGACGCTGTCGCGTCGGCTGCCGTTTTGAGCTCGATCCCCCGAGACCATTCTCTGCTCTCCAATGGCACTCCAACACTCTGCCTCCGGTTATGCAGCACCATGTGGATTGGATGTTTGAGTATGGTTGAGGGTTAGGCGTGATGGTCTTTGCGAGGGTTGGGTTGAGTTGATGATTGATGACATGATCGGCTTTGCATGTATGAGAACTGGGTTAATGAGGGATAAGGGCATAGCTTGTTTCTTGGTAGATGTAGATGACTCTGTATGACCTTCTTAAACGCTTTGATTGTACTGCTATGTTGTATGTTGTATTGAATGGCGAACGCTGGGAGCAAGGTTCCATAGTCAGGGTCACCCTCACCGTAGGCTCTTTACATAGCTGGTTCACTCACATCGTACACATTCTTGTGAGTGAGAGTAAGAAAGGGATGTCCCTGATAGTCAGCGGCGCCGAATCATCTACTCACTGGCCTTGTTCTCCAACGAATCAGTGCATGGGCGACTGCACAGTTAAGGAGGGCTTGGACAATCACTCAGTCATTGGCTGGCGCACGCTTCTAACGGCCAAGAGGTATAAAGAGACCAAAAGTCAAGAGTGTTCGCTTCTATAAAATCTACATCCTACAATACTTCGACAGACTCCCGACCTCATTCTGCTCACTCACCAAGTAGGCAACTTTGACAGCACAGCGACTTGGCAAGCAGCGTTGCAGCGAAAGCACAATCTCGTATATCACCAAGGATCAGTTCGATCAAATTACTCAAGATGCCCTCCGAGACTACCAGTCAAGTCCGTAGGGATCACACACGCTGGGAATGCACCCGCACGACTTCAACTGGCACCTGTGGAATGGTAAATGACATGACTCGGAGTACCTGCGAAGCCCCGACCTGCGACTCTCAGCGCCAAGCCGGCGATTTCGCGCTCAACAATTCCAGTGAACAGATTGGCAAACTTTCCTCAGTAGACAATCAAGGGACAGAGTATTGGGCGTATTATGAGAGGCTCGTCAATGGTACTCATTGAGTTGATCGGTATAATTAGAAGCAGGCTCGGCTGGACACAGAGGTAATAGAAATGTCGGCTAAGTCTTTGGTTCAAGCTAAGAGGGTGCGCACCCTTTGGGGATGGCGGATGATGGCTCAGTCTTGTAGGCAAGACGCTTAACAGAACATAGAGGAAGCTAGTCCCTGTTATATAAACAGACGCACACGATGAACCCATCGGAACGAACCTATATGTAAATCTCGTCTACTCATTAAATCGCTAGGACTCGGGGAGTACCCAGCATTGACCGTCTCAAAGCGATCTCTAAATATGCTAGACCCGCTCCATCTATATGCATCGTACACAATATAAACAACTCAGTAGACGTAGCGGAAGCTCAGGTTCTCCTTGTCCGTAAGATCCTCCCAAGCGCGCGCCGTGGCGTCGACACTTGCCTCGGCAATGCCCGCGGCGGCCATCTCGTCGCGGCGACGGTTCTCACGGCGCAGGTGCCATCGTAGAGCGAGGATGACGATGACCAGAAGACTGTAGCAACCCAGGTGGGTGGCAAAGGCGATGAAGTAGCGGGGACCGTCGTGAGAGAGGAAAACTTGGGGGCCGATAGCGTTACCGGCGGCCCAGATGATGAAGTTGAATGCGACAACGACTGTCTTCTTGGTCTGACCGGCGGTGTTTCGCGAGATCATGGAGAGACCGAGAGTCTGGGCAGACCAAAAGGAGAGGGTGATATAGTAGCAGATAAGGAGACCGACGTGCTGGGCAAAGGTCCGGTTGGGGAGGGTCATGAGGAGGATGGTGCCGACGAAGGACCTGCGGCTGTCAGTATAGTTCACGAAGGCCAACGAGGGATAGACTCACGGGACACAGAAGCCAAGCATGACAAGAAGGTTCTGATTGGTCTTCTTGACAAGCCAAGCCGATGACAGCAGCACAATGATGATGTAGAAGCCCAAGACCATGGCAAGGAGCTGAGTCTCAAGGGTGCTGAAGCCGAAGCTCTTGATGATGATATTGGCAAAGGCACCGAGACCAGACGTAGGGATGGTGGTGCATAGAGAAATGAGTGCGTAGCCGTAGGTCTGGGGGTCCTTGAGACCCTCGAGGAACTGCTCCTTCTTGAAGGTTTTGTTCTGGATACCCGTCTGGTTGTCGCGGACGCGCTCAACCATCTCGTGCTTCTCCTGCTCGGTCCAGCACTTGGCGCGCATGGGAGAGTCGGGCATCCACCAGAGAACGAAGAAGCCAAAGATGACCGAGATGACACCATACGAGAGGAAGAGCCACTGCCATGACCTGAGGGGGCCGCTCTTGATGAGGGAGAAGCAGTAGGCGAGAAGGCCACCGACGATCTGCTGGGCTCCGTTCATCATGTACCTGTTGCAGCTGGTTAGCTTTTAAGTGGTTCATGTTCTTCGGGGGGGGGCTCACCAGTAAGTGACACGAGAGGCCTGCTCCTCACGACGGTACCAGATGGCGGACAGGATGACGAAGCATGGCTGGCATGCCGACTCAAAGATACCTAGGAGAGTTCGTACGACAACTAGGCTGGTGAAGTTCTTGCAGGCGGCATGACAGGCAAGAGTAGCACCCCAGGCGATGATGCAGAAGCTCAGGTATTTAGCAATGGGAACGCGGGAGATGAGCCAATTCTGAGGGTATTCGACGACGAGGATCGCGAGGTAGATACATGTAGTGAGCCACGAGAACTGTTAAAGCCAATGGTCAGCGTTGTCCAAGACGGGGTCGATCGGGATAACCTACGTTTTGGCTGATGGTCCCGTCTGGGTTCTCCAGGCCAGTGTCGGCCGTGAGACCCATGATGGAGGCAAACGAGAGAGTGCCCTTGTCAATGGCCTGTAGGAAGTAGGTACCGATCATGACGAGAAGGACTCGCTTGTCAATCATCTTTCGCAGCTGGGCGCTACGCTCGGGGCTGATGTCGATACGGACATCAGAGACATACTGGGCAAGCTCCTTGTCAACTCGCTCAGAGTGCTGAGTGGGCTTCTCAAGGTCTTCGACCTCGTCGAGGGACTGCTTGCGCTGGACTTGGTCGGCGGACTCCATAATGTGACAAGAAGGGGAGCAATGTGAGGGGAGGGCTTGGTGGTTGTCTTGGCCTTGGGGAAATTCCTTGGCCAAGAGATGGGTTGTAGAGCTTTTTTATCTGCCCAAGAGTCGGACTGACGGGTTTTACGATCCTGGGGTCTGGGGGAGGCGAGCGAATGGGCTTCCCCAGGTGCCACTCCGTCTGACTCGGTGCGGAGATGGCTTGGGCTTCCCCATCTCCCCAGACGCCCCAGTCTTGGGTCTCCAGACGAGCGAGACCGCTAAAGCCTAGAGAGGGTTAGGCAGAGGAGGGTCCCACTGAGCGAGTCGTGCCTCGCTTGGCTTTGGACCGAATGCCCGAATGGCTCTCTGGCATGCTCGGTTATGCGGCAGAGTCTGCTTGAGGCTTGACCCCAACTCTTTCATCTCCAACTGTTCATGCTGGTTGGCTTGAAGATGTGGTTCTCAGGAGAGGAGGGTCCACTGAGTTGGGACCGAAAAGTGAAGAGGACTAGGATCTCCGCTTGAGGGATAATACCAGCGGTCTGTGGACGGGGAAAGATGACCTGTGTGTGTTGGAGAGAGCGGAATGCAACCCTGTGTGCCAGGGGGAGGCTCGATCATCATCATCAGACGTGGCATGATTTGTGAAAAGGGAAAGCCGTGCTTCTGAGGGCGTTTTGTTCTGGTAAGGATTTCGGCGAATGGTGGCGAGTAGGCATGGGTACTCCAATGCTGATGCCTGGGTGCTTTTGCGTTCCCCTGTCGAGGAATTGGAGAAGTGAAGTGACGGCATGAGTTACTCCGCATCGTCCGTGTCTGTCTGTCATAGCCTGCCCGTCATGAGTTGACGCTGGAGGGAGGCGTTGGGTAGTCTCTGGATGTGATTGCTTAAGGCCATTCCGAAGCCCATCAATCGACAAACAGAATAAGGTTACGGCTCTGTGGATTATGTACCAGTATTAAGAATGGCTGTCCCACAGTCAAACATTAGTGCCAAGTCTTCTCTCTTTGTCTCGTTGCAAATAATTGCCGATCCAGCGTCCAGCTTCGGAAACCTCGGTCTTTTCTTTCGCCATGTTTCCCCCAACTTGTTATGGCTTCATCATAGCTCTTCACCATTCCCCTTCTCGGACGCTCACCTCGGCCTGCCTGAGTCTCCGCCCCCATCTCGAGGAGCCCCCAGGCCCCCACCCCCACAGAACCAAGTTTCTTTCCAAAGTGCGGAGAGGGTGTGGAGTGACGTTCCCGGCCTCTCATAGGACGGCGTGACTTGGCTGAAGCTCAGGGCTCGGTCTGCTTCGGACCGAAGTTGTGGGTTGATGGGTCTTCGCGGGGAAGCTCAGATGGCCACTCAGAGTCCAAATGGCATGAGAGAGCGGGAGCCGTTGGCGCGGCTGTGGGCATCCTGGTTGACTTGCCTCACTATTAAGATGCTTACCGCCTTCCCCCGTGTTGATCCTGTTGTTCCCATGTTTCGTTCCATGGTTGAGTGACCAGGCGAGTGATTGAAAAAAAAAAAAGCGCTCGGTCAACATTCACGCACAGGATTATTACGGAAAGATAAAGGCTCACCGAATTATCGCGCCACACTCTACCAGGCTCCCTCTCTTAACTTTACTCCTCTTCTTCACACACTCCCCCATCACATCATGCCTTCCCACATGCACGGCGTCGCGGCGGAAGACGTTCACAAGCAGATCCGTCTTCTCATCCATGAGCTCGTCAACATCAAGGACACAACTGGAGAGTTCTTGCTAAAACTCGACGATGGCCGAATCATCGACACCAAGGGCTGGAATGACTGGGAGTGGACGCACGGCATCGGTTTGTACGGCATTTGGAAGTACTACGAGATGACGGGAGAGGACGAGTGGCTCAAGATCATCGAGGACTGGTTCCAGGCCCGCTTTAAGGAGGGCCACAAGGGCAAGAACATCAACACCATGGCTGTCTTCCTGACCCTGGCCTTCGTCTATGAAAAAACGGGCAACCCGACATACCTGCCCTGGCTCGATAGCTGGGCCGAGTGGGCATACCACGACCTCCCACGCACCAGACACGGCGGCATGCAGCACATCACCTATCTCGAGGTCAACGATCAGCAGCTCTGGGATGACACCCTCATGATGACGGTGATGCCGCTGGCCAAGATTGGCCTGGTCCTCAATAGGCCGCATTACGTCGCCGAGGCCAAGAGGCAGTTTCTTCTTCACATCCAGTACCTGTTTGACACAAAGACGGGACTTTTCTTCCACGGCTGGACTTTCAAGGACGGTGGCCACAATTTTGCCGATGCACGATGGGCACGAGGCAACAGCTGGGTCACCATTGTCATCCCCGAGTTCCTGGAGCTCGTCGGACTCAAGACCGACGATCCTCTCGGCTCGCACCTCATCAACACCCTCGAGAGCCAGTGTGAGGCTCTCGCCAAGCTGCAGGCCCCCAACGGCTTGTGGCGCACACTCCTGGACATCTCAGAGGAGGAGGGCTCGTACGTCGAGGCCAGCGCTACTGCGGGTTTTGCATACGGCATGCTCAAGGCTGAGCGACGGCGGTACGTGGGCAAGCAGTACTCGGAGGTGGCAGTCAAGGCGATCAAGGCTGTGCTGGAAAATATTAGCCCGGAGGGAGAGTTGCTCAACACATCATTTGGCACGGGTATGGGCCACGACTTGCAGCATTATAAGGATATCCCACGGACGAGCATGCCCTACGGACAGGCTATGGCTATGATGGCGCTGGTTGAGTTCTTGCGTGTGTTTGTGTAAGATAGTTTTGACGATTTGACGATGTGATGATGGGTTGGTAGCTGAGCTGAAGCGCATAGATGGATATGCTCTGGATTGGATAGCTTGTGTGGAAGCATCTTGAAGTGTTCGAGATGCCAGTCACAATGGAACATGTTTGGCGTTTAACCTATTTGCGCACAATTCTCTTGATGGCTGTATTGTCTTTGTTCTCAACAAAGGCCTGGTGTTGAATTGGTGCTTATCCTTAGGTCCTTTAAGGCAGGGTGATTGAATCTGCAAAGCTTGCTGGTAAATATAATATTTGCCTCACTAGCAACCTTACGAGAGGTATCTTGTCACAGAGCTATCCTGTTTAATCCAGACATGATAATCTGAAAGGAATCTGCTGCCTAGGCGGACCGAGATAATGCTACGATGGCTGTGCACCATGACGCGGCCGCTGGGGCCTGGTAATGTGTAATATTAATTCTTGATATTGACCTGTCACGTATGCGGGCCGTATGTAATTGTCATACGTACTTTAAGAGTGGCGCAGGTAATCCTTCTGCATAAGATTGACCAATGTGTGAGATCTACTAAACACGAGGGACCATCGTTAAGAGTGCTGGCTTGGATAAATAGCCGTCCGAGGCTGCGTCCAAAGGTCAGATTGCCCAAAGACAGGAAAGTTCACCTAGAAATGCATTTACTCACACTGTCTCTACTATTTGGGGCAGCTCGTGCTCTCCTTGTCCCCTCTCCTCCAGGCTCTTACGATGTCGCTGTCAAACACATTGAGCTCGTCGACCCGAGTCGTATAGACCCTTTTGCGCCCAAGGCCAACACCAAGCGCCGCATCATGGTGTCGGTACATTTCCCCATCGACGCTCAGTACGGATGCAAGGCCCAAGTGGTGCCATACATGCCGCCTCTGACGGCGAGCGTCTTTGAAAAGGCGGGCGAGTCCTTGGGAGTGCCGCAGGGCTTGTTTGGAAATTTTGAAATGGAGTTTTGCGATATTGAGACGTTCAACTTGAACGGGAGCCAAAAGGAGAGAAAGAAGTTTCCTGTGACGGTGTTCTCGCCGGGGTTCCAGGGCACGAGGTTTGTATATGGTGCGCTCGCGAGGTCGTTGGCCAGTCTGGGGTATATCGTTGTGACGCTCGACCATACGTATGAAACCTCTGTCGTCGAGTTTCCTGACGGGAGTGCTGCATATGCAACCTTGGGTAATGAGACATTAACTCTCAAGCAGCTTGAAGTAAGTCCATGCCTAGCCTGAAGCAATCGCTCTTAGTAGATAAATAAGCACAACATAGACTAATATGACTAGGTCCGTACGGCCGACGAATCCTTCCTCATATCCCAGCTCTCTAACACGACCGCCACAAACTCCATTTTCGCCAACTTCCCAGGCACCTTTAATCCTCACAAAGTCGTCGTCTACGGACACTCTTTTGGCGGAGCCACAGCCGCCGCTACCGCGCAGCACGACCCAAATGTCATCGGAGGGCTCAACTTTGACGGCTCAATCTACGGACCCGTGAACCAAGAGGGCTTTAAAGATAAGCCGTTTATTCTAGTTGGGAGGAACTACTCAGCACCCGTGCCTGAGTGGGATAGCTTCTACAACAAGGTCGACTCTGCCAAGATGGAACTGGCGGTGAGAGATACTCAGCACTATGCCTTTATGGACCTGCCGTTACTGCTGACGGTGTATCAGGTCCCGCCTAAGTTGCAGCCCACAGTGGAAGAGGTGTTTGGAAAGTTGAATGGAAGGAATGTCGAAAAGGTGGTAAATGAGGTCATGGTTGGATTGCTAAAGCTGCTGTTTGAGAACAAAACAAAGCCGCTTAAGAATGTGGACAGGAACCCCGATATTGATATTTTGCGAAGCGATCTACCCATGGGCAAGTAGATTATGGAAGATAAAGTTGACTTATAGGGATATAAAAGAAGCTATAATGATTACTGTTAAACATTTGCTATTTATTTATTGTCTTACTTGTGTTACACATATGTATTGAAAGACTATTGTGGATGTTTGATTTCTTAAATTGGAAACACTGGGAAAACATGTCACTACCTAGACAGTCCACAGCGGATCTAAGGTAATGGCAGTACCCTGGAAATATCTGACCTCTAACGAGGGAATCACAGACACAGACAAGCTCACTCACTTAAGTACAAGTTATACCAATGACAGGCGAAGATCAAGTAGACGTCAATAACATTTTATTTATGTTCCCGTCCAAGACAGTCCAAGGACCGTTGAAACTATACTGCGGCTATATCTTACTATGTGAAAGAATGTCTTGAAGAGAATATTTTGTGATCACTGTTAAGCAACCAGCCTGCCATCCAAAGCTTAGACTCTCACCATAGCAAAGGCAGTGGGTATGAGTCGGCGTAAAGGGTGGAAGCAAGAATAAAAACAGGGGGTAGAAAAGGCAAATCAGTAAGGCAGATTCAAAAATGACCGTGGTGTTGGAATCCATCCATCCCGGCGCATCCAAATCCAGCACTTCTGCCCTTAGGGCAAACATTTAAAGTGCTGAACCCACCCAATTCTCATGGGTGAAAGCCATTAGTAGTCTTATGACATGTTAGCAACTTTTATACATTCAAAGAAGCTGTGAGTTTCTTACCTCCGTCCTTGTCCTTGTCGCCGTCCTTGTCCTTGTCGCCACCGTTGCCGTAGCCGGGGTTGCCATAGCCAGGGTTGCCGTAGCCGGGCTTGTCGTGGGTCTTGCGAGGATACTCGGTCACGGTCTTGGTGACGGTGATGGTCTTGGTCTTGGTGATCGCGGGCTGCGTCACAGTGACAGTCTTGACCTTGTACACGGGCTTGGTGATGGTGACAGGAGGCTTGGTGATGGTGACAGGAGGCTTGGTGATGGTGACAGGGGGCTTGGTGACGGTAACCGGGGGCTTGGTCACAGTGACGGGAGGCTGGGTGACGGTGACGGTCTTGGTCTTGTGCTTGTAGACAGTTTCGGTCTTGGTGACGGCGGGCTGGGTCACTGTCAAGGTCTTGGTCTTAGTGACAGGAGGTTGGGGGTAGTTTTTTGTGACAGTGACGGTGGCCGTCACGGTCTTGGTGTTTCCATAGCCATAGCCGTAGTCGCCAGGAGCGGCGAAGGCTAGTGGCGCGGAGAGAAGAGGCAAGAGGAGAGTGAAGACCTTCATTTTGTGGGATGAAGCGAAAGGCTTGGTTGTGTGGGTTAAAGAGTGGTTTGTTGAAAAGATTGGTGTGTGAGGATGAGTGTGAGAGTTGACGTTGAGGGAGAGGATAAGACGATACTTATAGGGAAACTCTTGCTTGTTCTCTCGATACCTCTTGGAGATGTTTACAAGCCAGAAGTAATGACGAGATGAGAAGGCTGGAAGACGCATCCAGGCCTCAGCCGCACGTTGCTCATAGAGCCTTGACTGTTGGCCACGCTTCACCCACGTAAAACCCGAGCGATGATCATCCCAGTCAGGTTACACATGCTTGACCCAATACCCACCCGCGGGACAAATGAGGCTTCTCCAAGCTCAGCCATAAGCTCGTATATGCTTGAGAGCCCGTGTTGATGCAGGACGGCAACCTCTTTTGCTGCAGGACGGGAGCAGGCTGGCAACCACTATTGATGCAGGACGGCAAGTCAACACTCGGTGACAGCACACACCGTTATGGAAAGTCGTTAGGGTTTGGTTTATATTCAGCGCTACCTTGATGATAGGGTAGTTTAACATGCACCTCGCAAGTAGATGTGGTTAGGGGTGCTAGCACTTTCAGGTGAGATGTGCCTGAACTCGGCTGACGAGCCGATTGCGTGATAACTTGGTGTCGCAACATTGACGTCGGGATATGTTTTTCTCACTTTTCTGGCGACATTGAGCTTCAGTGTTAGTGTGCCAATAGAGATATGGTTTAACCGGTCTGTAATTAGTCTGTTTAATGATCTTTCTACTTGCGTGAGAGAGAAGTGGACTGGTCAACGACTGCACACCGAGCATTATTTTATGCCTTGTTATTCAAGGCTCCCCGCCTAAGAGCAGGCTCTAGAAGCTAAATTGATCACCATTCACAGTCTCCCAGTCCGTCACTTCACCTGACAGCCGTGTTTCCCAAACCGTTCGCCTCGCAGACGCTGTCAGCTTCCACGAGGATCACGTTTTGCGGGGAGTCCAGAGCCTCATGGACAGGGGTACCAAGATAACGCGGCAAATAACACTAAAAGAGGCATTTTAGGCAGATCCTCTGCCATGTTTTTGACCGGCAATTGGGCTCCCCGTCTGTGCCGCTGCAGGTCGAGACTTGGGTCCTGCGGGGGCCTCAAAAAGTTATGCAGTCGTGGAGGCAACGGAAATTGCGCGATCGCCGGGGGCACACTCATCAGGGCAGATCAGCCCAGCTGAAAGAGGCCAGGCACAGGATGATTGCATACATTATTGAAGCATCATGACTTTATGCTGCTTAACCGACCTGACCGTGAGATGGTATCGTGGCCAGTCTGACTGCGTTTGAGCCAGTCTTTGGCTATGATCTCAGATGCGGTCTTGATTGCGAATCGGGTGGCGTTACGAGTATTCAAAAATAGCCTGCCTTGTTGTCCACGGCAGGTTTGTCTGTCACAGCTGAGCCCTTTCCTGTACTGCTGTGCTGCCCGTATTAACATGGCTGAGAAAGCCGTTGTGCAACGTCGATGTTGGGCCTGGCCAGCACGCAATGCCCTCTGCCCCCTCCCAGCTTCTGACTGGCCGAGTGTTTACGGTGGAGGTGCCCCAACTTCCTATCTCCCCCGCTCGCGGATCTAATGATAGGGTTCTGATGACCGCTACTATTTTGATCCCCGGAGCCAACGGCTGATTTTACCGTGTCGATCCATATCCGACCCGTCTTGCCCCTGGTCCGTTTTTGAAACTTTTGAGACGGTTGAGCCCCCTAGTGCTTATTCTGGTCGCGTCATAATGCAGGGACTGATGCCGTGGTCTCGACATTGACCAATCGATAGAGGTATCTTATCTCCTCTGCTGCCCACCGACTTTCGATTGGGTGAGACCGGCAGCTCTCGAGAACCTGCCAACCCTGCCGTCTCCGGACAGCTGGATCAGCGAGGAGAATCTCTTCTGGGGCCACTCAACAAAAGTAAAACACGGCTCGCGTTGCCATCCCGAACATGTCAGCTCTCGCAAACATGGCCGCCATAGTCAAGGCCAGGACCAGCTGTTCAGTAGAGTGCATAATTCCTGGTCCATGTTTCTTTGAAACAAATGAATGGGTCACCTGGTTCCCACCGATTCCTCCTGATACTGACGTCAACGAGGTATTTCTGACCACTGGTGCGCCTAGATTGGGTGCTGTTGGTTGTTGGCCGTTTAAGCTTCAGTTGGATTACTCGTCGGCTGGTTGTTGATTAGAGATCAACTTGGCTCAATTGAGTTCTGGACAAGAGGTCTACTCGTCAATGATACATTGCCTTTGTTAACCAGCTTGCTTCCTTTCTCAGAGTCATAGAGACTGTTGGCCGTAGCGGTAAAGATCACATTTTTAAATATGACAGCGCCGTGAAAACGATGTCGTAAAATACCATGATCTATGACATATGGGCAGTTTAACATAGATGGGATAGTACTGCACGTTCCAAGTGTTGGGCTATGGTATCGGGGCCTTGGTCCGCTTCCGCGAATCCTATAAATAGCATTTTAAGCTACGGAGCAGACCTGAGATTAGATAAGAAGAGGTAGTTTTACTATCAAGTATCTAAGACTACAGAGAAGAGAAGAGATATTCCTCAATCGGTCCTTTAGACAATGCCTTCCAGGCGTTTCAGTCACAAAAGAGAGAACGACAGTCCTAAACTGTGTGAACCTTTCAGCCCATAGTCCTGACTACCTGCGACCTTCGCCTTACCCTCTAACACTTATCAACGGTGACAATGACATTATGGTTGAGGCTGCTAAACTGCTGGCCCCAAACCACCCAGTCATCAATGGGCCGACATCCGCAGTCATAGCACACAGGGTGCCCGAACCAGCACGTGGCCTTGACATGGCGCTCGCACTTGTAGACGGCAATCTGAGCCAGGTTGGCGAGGTCGTTGCACTTCTCGCCAACGTGGTAGTTGTTGTCGTTGCACCACCAGATGCCCGCGTTGTTGGAGCACGAGATGCGCACGCAAGATCGAGCGTTGACACCGCAGGTCCGGCTGCCGATGGATCGGAGGTAGCCGATTTCACGGGCAATCTGGTCACGATTCGCTTCGCCTCCGCCCCAGTAGCCGATCTTGCCGGCGCGACAGAAGTGGTGAGTCTGGATGGAGATGGAGGTTAGAAGGTTAGTGGTAAAGGAATCAAGTCAACCTTACCGCCTGAGCACGAGCCTCGAGGACCAGGTCTCGCTTGGACTCTTCGGGCTTTACACTTTCGATATCGTCTAGCTCAAAGTCTGGGTTTGCTTCCTTGATCTGTGCAATAACAGTCTATGAAATTACAGGTTAGATATGTGCAAACCGACAATGGGTCGTCATAGCTACCTCTGCTGTTCCCTTCAGGGTGACATTCTTTCCGCCTTTCTCCAGAGGACCAATGACTTCAAGCTCACCCGAGAGGTCATACCCTTCAGGAATGCTCCTAGGAACGTTCTTGAAATCAAGTCAAATCAACATTGGGACGTGTCGTGTCTATTGAGGTGCTGGGATCTAACTCACCACGGCCACGGCCGAAACCAGGGGAAGAAGGATGGCAAGGCAAGCCTTCATGTTGCAGGCCTTCAAGTATTGGACTGTTGAGTGTTGTAGATGAATGATCGTGCTGATGTGTGAAACTGCCAAACGAGGACTGCTATCCCGCTCTTTATAGACGGAGTCTGGCTCGTCGTCTTGTAGTTAATACCGTACCATACGGTCAAGCAAAACCGAGTTTCCTCGATTTTGGCCTGGTTTCAATGCTCTAGGAAGGTAGTATCTGGTAAATACTTGAAGCATTTTCAAGTCTTCCCGTGATAGGTTCAATTACGCTGCAGACTGGGATTGAGGCTAGAATCTGGACTGGTCAAGCCTGCGACCATACACAGTGCTGTACTGGCGTGTCTCTACCCGGGTTAAGAATCCTTCGAGTGGCATGTATTTTATCTTTCTGTTATCGTATGGTTCTTTTAAGTCGTTGCATTGCACTCGCTAGGTAACTTGTGATATATGAGTCTTGCCAAGTCATGCGGACAGAGTTCAAGAGCAAGAACTCAGCACCAGCATTTGAACGTCTCGCATCAAGACCAATGAGAAACCTAAGTGCATAAACAACAGAGCCATCTCGAAATCAAGTGTCCCGGCTTAGTAGTTGGCACTCCCTCCACGGCCCCTGCCTTGGGTCTACCCGTGGGATGATCAAAAGCGGGATGATGACCCGGTGCGGAGATTCATCATGAAAGATGAATTGAATCGAGACGCCACTGGAATCTGATATAACCACCTTTTGCAATGTTTAACATACGGTCTCGCCGCCACCCCAACTTGCCAAGGCGCCGAAATACCGCATCTCGCCTGATGACAGGACGCAACAATCTCAAACAGGAAGCTTAAGAGACATCGGCTAAAGGAATACTTGAGAGGTATTCCTTAGGCGAGGTTCCATAATAATGTTGCATTTGGAGACTGGGCATTTTTGGCCATCCCCTGCTCCTGGTTTAAGCTGTGCCACGCGGATCACGATATCTGTATGCCCAATTCGCATCCTGACCAATACGAGGCTCATTTGACAGAGACAACATGGTCTTGTGCCTACCGCTCGGTTCATACCGACGGCTTTGCGGGAAAGGCAGCAACTTTTCGGCGAATTTCATGTCGGGGAACTTGGGCGGTGAAGAGGGGTTTGCGACAGTTCAACATAATGACAATCTCCTGATGATAGACCCTGGAGATGCACCACAAACTGATCTCTGCCAGATTTGCTTTGGAATACTAATTGTACCCAGCAGATAACCTGATAATCGCTAGTGGTTAGCGATAAGCAAATGGTAGGCAGCTTAAAGATTGTGAGAGGTCTAGCATAACACAATCTCTAAAATGGATTATTCTTCCGCTATGAAGAACTTGGTGATAGCGATAACGGCTTAGAAAGATTTTTCTAGGGAGGTTGCCCCTAATGGTAGGACAGTAGACACGTGTATAACTGGCAGCTGGTGTTCTAGAATAGCGGGCTACTTGATTGTTATTATTAAGGGCAAGGAGACCCCTTTTGTCTATTCATACTATGCTTTTAAATTCGTAATGCATGCCTGATATATTGTAAAGCACTCGCTTCTTAAAGACGCGGGTTATAAACAGTGTTGATGCCGCCAGTGACAATAGTCTTAAGGACCATGTAGTCGTCAACTCCGTACTTGCTGCCTTCGCGACCCATGCCAGAGTGCTTAACACCTCCGAAACTACAACTGGTTAGCATTTGCCGAGGATGCATCAGAGACGGTAAACTTACGGTGCTGCCCAGTCGGCGATGACACCTGTGTTGATGGCAACCATGCCGAACTCGAGTCTCTCTTGCACGCGGTGCGATCGGGCCAGGTTAGTAGTCATGACGTATGAGGCCAAGCCGACCTCAGACTTGTTCGCTCGGGCAATGACCTCGTCCTCGGTCTTGAACTTTGTCAGGGCCGCAAGAGGACCGAATGTCTCCTCGTAGGTGACGGCCATGGTATCATTTACATCGCCGAGGATGGTGGGCTGGAAGAAGTTCTTGCCAAGGTCGGGCAACCGCTGTCCACCGAGGAGGACGGTGGCATTCTTGCCAATGGCATCCTTGACATGCTCCTCGACCTTTTCGACACTCGTGGTCATAGGGCCGTGAGTGACGGAGGCGTCAGTTCCGTTGCCAACCTTGAACCTGCTCACTTCCTCTACTAGTCGCTTGGCGAACTGGTCATAGATCCCTTCTTGCACGTAGATTCGGTTGGCGCACACGCATGTTTGACCAGAGACCTTGAACTTGGCGATGACAGCGCTGGCAACGGCCGTCTCGAGGTCGGCGTCGTCAAAGACGATAAAGGGGGCGTTGCCGCCCAGCTCAAGGCTCAGCTTCTTGAGGGTATCGGCCGACTGCTTCATCAAAATCTTTCCGACCCGAGTGGAACCGGTGAAGGAGATCTTCTTGACCGTGTCAGACTCGCAGAGGGCAAGGCCAAGCTTGGGGGTATTATTGAGGGCGGTGACGATGTTGAGAACACCCTTGGGGACGCCTGCACGCTCGGCAAGGACGGCGAGGAGGTTTCCAGAGTAGGGAGTGACGCCGTCCGTCTTAACAACCACTGTACAGCCAGAGGCGAGGGCGGCAGCGATCTTGCGGGCGGCCATTGCCATGGGAAAGTTCCAGGGCGTGATCAAGCCGCAGACGCCCACGGGCTGCTTAAGGATCTGGATTCTGGCGTTGGGTTGGGCATGAGGGACGACATCGCCGTAGAGTCGCGGAGCCTCCTCGGCGAACCACTCAAAGAAGCCAGCAGAAAAGAGAGCCTCGCCCTCAGCATCGGGTTTGGCCTTGCCGTTCTCGGCGGTGATGACCTTGCCAATGTCAACCTTGTTCTCGGCGATGAGGTCGGCGAGCTTGCGCAGGATGCGACCACGCTGGCGGCCTGATTGGGCTCGCCATAGAGGAAAAGCATCCGAGGCGGCCTGGATGGCCTTGTTGAGATCGTCAACGGTAGACTCGGGCGCGGTGCCAATGACTCGGTCGGTAGCTGGGTTGCGGACCTCAAAGGTCTGACCAGAGACGGATGCAACCCATTCGCCGTTGATGTAGGACTTGTCAGCGACGAGGCTGGCGTCGTTGAGAGTGGAAGCGATGGATGCCATGGTGAAATCGACCGTGTGTTAAGGATGGCTCGGTGTTGATGGAGACTTTTGGCTTGGAGATGGTGATGAAGCGAAGCGGGTTGGAGCTTGATATAGCACCAGCGTGAGGGGACGATGGGAGGGTTCGTTCGGTCTTGACGTCTCTATTTCCGGTTCTTGACGAGAGAGTATTTTGGAGAAGCTGGCTGTTTCAATCGCCACGGGATATTGCCCGTCGAATGCCGGCGTCCCGATATTCGGCGTGCAGCATCAAGATGAATGAATGTAAGTTGTCGGTTTTGGAAGCCGAGCTACAAAACTAATTAGAGCTGAAGCTCTCTTCCTTTTGTGTGGGGATGTTGCGGGGGAAGAAGCGATGACGGATGCAATCGAGATGGAATTCGCCAATGAGACAGCCACATCATGAACCGCTCTCTGATTCGCCAGTCGGACAGCCACTGGCTTAACCCCGCGTGTGGTTAGAATCTCGGCTTCTGAAGCCGAGATGCTATCCTCGTTTGGCTAGCCGCGGGGCTTGGAAGGTCGAGAGCAGTTGCTCAAGTGACATGAAGGGTTTGTTATCACGAACGTGGGGGTCTTGAAAGAGCAGCCAAGACAAAGCAACGGTTTGCTGGTGGGTTTGTGCTGCACGTCTGCCTGATCTCGGGTATGCACATGAAGCTGGCTATGCAGGTCTCGCTCCGATCCCTGCCCTGGTGCTGGCTCTCATTCTTTTTTGCCTACTGTAGGTAGCCAAGAGTGATGCTCTCCGTCTGTATTCCCGTCAAAGGTCTGTGTCATATCACCCTATGCCGGTCACCTCCTAGACGATAAATGAGGCGCCACAGTCCAAATATCTAGCCAGGTTATGCAAGGAACAGCCGTTTCGACTTGTGCTATCGTATGGCCACAAGGCACACCAACTTGTACACCCCGGAAACTCTCCCCTATATTTACTTCACGACCCTTTAGCAACTCTGGCAATGCCTCGTCCGCCTCGTTTGTGTTGAGAGTAGGGACATCAAAGGAGGATTGCTCCTTGGAACACCAACCAGCGCATCGCATCAAGAATCAAGAAAGAAGGCCGAGGAGCAGTCAGCCGCTAAATTGATTGTGTATTCGCCTGCCGACTGTGATAAGAACGAATCCACAATTAGTCATGAACAGGAGCGAGTTGAGCCAGACATCTCTATCGCAACACGAATATATAGCCATTTACCTGCCAATGGCGAGCATGTCGCGATTACGAGACACAATTCCATCCCTTGTTACACCTTTAACTCGACCAACAAAAGCCGACATGTACAACGATTACAACGGAAGGTGACTGGTGGATGCGATGCCAAATACCAAACGCGTGCACTTAAATGCCTTAAGCATCGGTTCAACAATGAGTTTTGATACCCCTCTCGATAATACTCCGAAATATCGAGAGCAACTCTTCTATTTTTTGAAAATCCCTCTTTTTCCTTTCGAAACTGACAGCTCCCTATCATACGACCAAGAAATCTCGATCGACCGATGGTTATCCTTTTGGTTTGATTTGAGGGACATAGAGTTGCCTCAAGACATACTGGCCAGTATGTCAAGAGCCATGATTATATTAAAGAGCTTCCGAGCGGGAGAAGGGAGTCTGTGAGATGCTATCTCAATGACTTGGTATGCGGTGGCACGCTCAAGAGCACATGTCAGGGTTACCAGTCGACCACAAG
This sequence comes from Fusarium solani-melongenae, assembly GCA_023101225.1. Taxonomy (NCBI): domain Eukaryota; kingdom Fungi; phylum Ascomycota; class Sordariomycetes; order Hypocreales; family Nectriaceae; genus Fusarium; species Fusarium solani-melongenae. The sequence continues at coordinate 4,363,648 of CP090031.1, forward strand.
CTCTCTTGAACCCGAGGGGAAAAATGTAACTTAAAGAAACAGAATCTCCACTTATTAGTGGCATTTGTTCCTCTATTTAGTCTAGAATATCGCAAAGTCCATCTTTTGCCTTGTAACAATGTTCTTGTTGAACCAGCTGGCTCAACCTTGAGCGCAGCTTACTTGTCGCGTCCAACTTGTCGTTGCCCCTTTCTCTAATTCTCTTTGGCAATAATAACAGGGGAAACCTCTCGTTAGTAGACGAGACTTGTATGTTTTGCATCTCTAATTACCTGTCATGTTAAAACATACCGTCGTCGCCCGGAGATGCTTCTTTCCGCCGTCATCGGGTGGGGAAAGCGAGGGCCAGATCCACCCTCGGGACCCATGCCGAATCGCAGTGGGAATATTACTTGATCGACTGGCGTCGCTCTCATTTCTATCTCCGTATTTGGATTACCCCCCAATTCTGAAGACACGTCTCTCCACAGCCGCCAATGACTCGAGCGCCGAGAAAATATGTTCCCAAGGTCAAAGGTGAGTGGATATGTCTAGTATTGCAATGAGAAGCTGACATCGTGCGCGCTAGGATGTTATGAGTGCTCGCAGCGCAGGATCAACTGCGATAGAGGGGAACCCGAGTGTGCCAAATGTGTTTCAAAGGGGTTTGCCTGTAGCGGAATCGGACCTAGATATAGATTCCGAAACGGTCTGGCCGCGAAGCGAAAGGGGGTCCCTTCGAGAAATCGCCTCGCCCGCTCCTCAGATCATCATGGTTTGCCCTCAGATTCCGAGCATCCCGATGACGGGAGGCGAGGACAAACAAGCGTTCCCCAGTTACCGCTACCTTCCGTGCCGGTCGCTGAGGAGCGAGTGGATGGCAATCACAATCAACTCGTCCGGTGTGATGTTGTCACTGGGCCGAAACAGAGCGCCACTCAACACACACCACTATCAGTGCTCCCCTGCTTGAATCATATCGCACCATTGCAGAGACTACTTCTCAAGCACTGTAAGTATTTGTTACATCAGACATGAGCTTGACTGACGCCGATCAAGTCTCGGACCACATCGCCCCAGAGATGGTGGTCATCGATGACTGCAACAATGGTTGGCGAAGCTTGGTTCTCCCTTTAGCATGTGCAGATGAGCTCGTCATGAGCTCTGTAATGGCAGTCTCGGCTTTTCATTTATCGGAAAGAGCTGAAAGCCACCATCTTGTCAACGCCGGTATGCTATACTCAAAAGCCATCTTCAATCTCCAGAAGCGACAGGACTTGCACCAGTACGATATCCACGCAAGGTATCGCATCATCGTTTCCATAATTGTTCTACTTCTAGGTATGATGGTGAATGGGAGCTCAGACTTTCCAATAATGTTTCGGATGTTACAGTCTCTAGACTTGGTGGGGGGAGAGAGTGTGCTTGCAGCCGGTAGCAAGGTCATTGCCGACTTTTCAGTATCGCAGATTCACAAGTAAGGAGCTAGTCATTTCTTCACTAGCAGACACAGGTCTAACAAGCCTCAACAGAATGCGTGTCTACGCCTCGCCGTTTATCAGCCAAGATGAAGGCGTCAGCGCTGTCGCAACACAAATCAGGCAAAGCTGGGCAGATCAGCAACTCTACTTCCACTCATACCCAGCCCACTCCCGTGCTCTAGGTCTCATCTCAAAGCTTAGAGATCAGGCCTTTCAGATCTACTTGAACCGGGCATCTTCAGTCGAAGGTGGTGTTACGGCTCCCGCCGATCTGATATCAACGTTTAAGCAGATGCTTGAGTCGTTTCCCGAGGCTCTTCCAGGCGAGCATGTGCTGGTCTGGCCCATCTTCATTGCCGCTTCGGAAAGTCATGATCCAGATCACCAACAGTTCTTTACACGGCTATTAGAGAAGCAGTTCCGCCGGAATGGGTTTATGAATATTCTCAAAGCGTTAGAGTCGTTGAGGAGGATCTGGGCTCGAGGGACGGATGAGAACTGGACGGCATTACTTCCAGAGCAGCCGGTATTGGTTATGTAGTGTTTTACTAGTGCCTGAGAAGGAATCTATCCCGAGTTAGGAACGATGAACTTTGTTTATCTTGTAAGACTTTATGCATTGATCTCTGAGAACAGTCAATTTAAGTTAGACCGGTGTTGGCATCTCTGGAATGGGCGATCTAAATGTAACAAATCTAAAATTCAGGTTTGTCTATGATGAAGTGCATCAAAGCGCCAGTGGTAAACGCAGGGATGCTTCCAGCCGAGACACCAAGGGATGTCCTCGCTCAGATGTTTAATATTCCACGATAAGTCTCACCTTGGACTAGTATACAGACCAAGTTTTATCATAAAACCAAGGCCAGTCTTTCAAGGCTAACTAAGAACTAAAATCGACATTATTAAACTTTTACACTTGCTTTATAGCTTAGATTTGGGAGGCTGCTGCTCTAGGGCCTCGATAACCTCCTTGGCGCCCACCTCACCTGACGCGAGAGCTCCTTCGAGGTATCCCTTCCAGTGTTTAGCATGCTCAGTACCCACAAAGTGAATGTTGCCGATGGGTTTTCCATAAATGTCAGCGTACTCGCTGAGGTGGCCAATCTTGGTGACGGGAGCCAGAGCGCCACGACTGAATTGCTCGTGTTGCCAAACCTGCTCAACAAACTCCATAGGCCTATAAGCCACGGAGTCGGGCCCCATGTTGAAGGCCCGCGCGATCTGGTCGATTATGAGCTTGCGGCGCTCGTGCGGGTACTTGGCCGCCCATTCTTCACCTGTCTTGCCGTTGACGAAGCAGGTGAAGCCGTACAGGCCAACGTCGTCAAAAGAAGTATCTCGGACGACGCAAGCGGGGCCCTGGTAGTCCATGAAGAAGCCGTTGTAGCCGAGGTCTCGCCACCAAGGCTTCTCGTAGAAGACGATGGCCTTGTTGTAGTGGCCGAGCTTGGTGTTGTTGTAGACCTCTTGGGCACGCTGGGGCAAGGGAGGAGAGAAGTTGAGCTCTTTGAGCATGGCCGAGGGCATCGAGATGATGAGCTTCTTGGCCTTGAAGGCTTTACCGGTGGTTGTCGTCACGATCACGTGGGATTTGTTGTCCTGGATGGAGGCAACGGGCTCGTTGAGGTGGATATTGGCGTGACCGACAAGGCTGGCAATGCCCTTGGCGATAGACTGGGTACCTGAGACATATTGGCAGCTGTCATAAGTGAAAAGGGTCATCTAGCGGAACTTACCAGACTTGATTCGCATGTAGTTACCGCCGGTCACATCGTCGGCACGGATGGCGAGAAGGCCGTGGTTGGTCCGGCAGTACTCGATGAACCAGGCGGCAGACTCTTCAGTTGACTCGAGACCGTGCATAACACGGACCCAAAGGTTGACCATGGCCAGAGTCTTGGGACGTGCACCAAGGTTGCGGACATACTGGTCCAGGCTCACCTGGTCATCTTCCTTGCGGAAGCCGTTGGGCCTGAGAGACTCGGCTTGGATGTGGTCACGGATCATCTCAAGGTTCGCCTTGTCCTCGGGGCTGAACTGTCGACGGTGTAAGTGGCTTGACCAATACCTTCTTCATAACACGTACCTCGGGAGTAATTCCATGGGGGAACTCGATCCTCTTGCCATCTTCAAGGACCATGACAGCCGTCTCGCCAAGGCGCTGTTTGAAGATCTGCCCCGTGAGGCCGAACCTCTCAATGTAGGACCAGATCCGAGGCTGCAACTGGTCGTTGACCCAGGCGGCTCCCAGATCCGCGTTTCCCTTGCCATTGGCCAGCGGAACCGTCCAGCTCTTACCTCCGACCCGGTCCCGGGCCTCAACGACGGCAACTGATAGGCCGGCCTTTTGGGCGGAGAGGGCAGCTTGGAGGCCACTGAAGCCGGCGCCAACCACGATTACATCAAACATTGTGGAGATGGACTTTTGGTTTTTGGTATGGTCTTGAAGGTTGTAGATGTGAGTGATGAGGATAAAGGAAGGAATTAGATATTTGAAATCGCTCAATCTTGCTTTTATAACTGTTTTCCCCTCCGTTGAAGCAGTGGCAGGCCTCCGCGTTGCGGTCGCGACTGTCAACTATTCCAGAATAGGAAATTTCAATGAGAGCCTCAAATTCAATGATGCTCGGTCTTGGCTAGCCACTTGTAGGTCACCTGACGGCCCTTCACTTCCGAATCCCGGCAAAGAACGGCAGATATGAGACCGCCTTCGGTTCTTAGTTAGCTCTGGGAGTCCCTTTAAAGCCGATGGTGGACAACCTGCGTTACAGTAGCTGGGAAGGTTGGCTTGTGCGTACCCCGCTATGGGGAAGCTCACGGGGCTGGAGGAGGAGGCTTTAGCACACTGGATCTCGGCTTCTAGAGTAGAGAAGACCCGAGGGTGCGTCTGAGAGTCGGGGTCCATGGCCGGTAGACGTGTCAGCCGTTGTCGGTCAGCTAGGTGACAGAATGGACAAGCAGACTTTAGCAGAAGAGATACCTGTCCTTTTCTCTCAACCCTCCACGGCTTGCATCCGTCGGCTCACTTCCGTCCCGTAGAGGTTGCGCAAAGACGAGATGGACCCCGTAGAGACGTATCGCGAATATAGTATGGATATGAATGAGCGTTGCTAGAGGGAATATAAAAACGAAAGCCCACTGAGTGCCATCGAGAATTGCCTTGCTGAGTCGTCCAACGCACTCTCGTGTCTTTTCCTCATAAAACCAAGCGTGCACCAACTTCAAGCTATTCCCAAGGACCAAGACACACATCAACATCAACATCCCCCGAGCAGGAGTTTCCCCGTGCGTAATGGCTTCCACCACCGACTACGAGCAGATTGCCGAGTCCCTGAGACAGGCACGCCTCAACAAGGCACCCATCCCCGCCCCCTCAGAGACATTCCCTAAGCTCGATGTCAAGGGTGCCATAGAGGTCCAAAAGATCACTGTGCGCACCGCTGTTGAAAAGGATGGCGACCGCCTGGTTGGCTACAAGCTTGGAAACATCGCCAAGGTGATGCAGGACGCCTTTGGGCTTGAGCACCCGGACTACGGTTACCTGCTTGGCAGCCTGTTCCACCATGAGGGGCAGCCCCTGCTGCTAGACAACTTCATCAAACCCTTTGTGGAGCTTGAGCCTGCCTTTGTTCTCAAGAAGGACCTCAAGGGACCTAATGTGACGGTGGCGGATGTCATCAATGCTGTCGACTACGCCATCCCTGCTGTGGAGATTATCGACTCGCGCGTCAAGAACTGGACCATCACCCTTGAAGATACCCTGGCTGATAAGTATGTAACCCACTGGCCCATCGTTTGAGAGTAATGCTAACCGAACTCAAGCGGCTCTACGGGCAGAATAATTCTTGGTGGCACACCTCGACGGCTGACAGATCTGAGCCTTGGCGATATGAACGGTTATCTATACCACAACGGAAAGGAGATCATAAACGGAAACACTAGAAACATTCTTGGCAACCCCCTGACCGCCGTGGCTTGGCTTGTCAACCGCATCTCCGAGTTTGACATCGGCCTCGAGGCCGGCCAGGTTATCATGCCCGGCAGCTGCTTGCAGGCCATGCCCATGGACAAGGGTCACTACAAGTGCGAATATCAGGGTTGGGGTTCCGTCGAGTTTGAGGTTGTCTGATACGGGATAGATCTATAGATTAGAGGTGCATTTTCTGACATGTCATTTAAAAAGGAAAAAGCAAATTGAGTTTTGTTAAACCGAGTTGAGACAAGTTCGAAGCTGGCGTTATCAGGTGAAGAGAATCCTTCCAGTGAAGAGGGTCTGATGCAAGGCTCTCAACGAATGACATCTCGATATTGATGGCTTCAACGATCAGAGCTCGCCTCCGTTGCATTAGACGAATTGCTTCTTCCCCATTGCTATCACAACATTGATAACTCCCCTCTCATAAAAATGGGAAAAAAATCCCGACCAATGCGAACCGAGAATTGCGCATTCCAAGTGCTGGCCCACTGCAGCTAGTCCAAGTGGATGACATCTTCAAGGTAAATTTGATAACAGCATCGACCAATCGGGAGGGCCTAGTTCCCGATCCCTGCAAGTTGAGATACCAAGGGCGTTGCCGATCCCTGTTAGTTCTACTCCCAACCTCTTGACACGTCGTGGCCTTGTGACCCCGACCTTTTTTTTTTCGCTGTCACAGCTGCTTTGACCTCATGTAAGGTTTGTCAAGTGCTTTCCCGAAAGGTACGGGTCGTGGCGAACGCCATGTGAGGGGAAGGTGGCTACGCATGAGGCATCTTCTGGCTGACCTTGATAGAGTTTTTGCGTTCCTGGGATTGAGATCAGCTCGCACGAAAGAATAGCTGATAATGAATACGAATGCATCATCCAGTCCTGTTTCTTATCTCTCAATATCCTCTGTGCCACCGCGCAGAGATGATTTCCACTTCAACAATCTCACACCGAGCCACAACTTTGCTGCCAACTCGACATCGTTTAACCTATCATCCCGTTCGTCTACCCCGCAATCCCCAAATCCTCTATCTTCTGTCATAACCCGGAGATCTCTAGAAGACCGCTTGCAGCGGTCCCCCACCAAAAGAGTTAGGTCCTGCACTCCATCCTATTGTGGAGGGTGAAAGCTTGCCCCGGATTCCCGGTAACGGAGCAGCCAGGCCAATCACGATCTCTGTCATGTAGTCATTAATAAGCACTTGCTGCATTTTCCCCCATGGCTTGTGCGGGGTCTGTGGGACCCTCCTCTCTGCAGCGAAACCGTTCCTTTTCCATGGCCTGCAAGATATCGTGATCTCAAATCCCGGCTCGCTCCCGCGACTTTCCGGATGATTCTTTCTGCCCTCTGACATATTTACATGACAGCCTCGTTCGGAGCGTCTCAACGACAGGTTTTGTGAGTCTGATCAGGGTTGCCATGGCGGCAGATACGCAGAGCGAGCCTCGCAAAGCCAGAAGGACAGCCAACGCGTGAGAAGGCCCCCCTTATCTGGTGACGTGTTTTTTGAAGTCTGACCTCTCCACAGATGCGTCGCTTGTCGCCAGAGCAAGATAAAATGCTCGGGAGATGATCCTTGTCAGAACTGCCAGCGGCGCTCTGTCCAGTGTCGCTTCACGGAGGGGGGTACCAAGGTTATGGTGTCTGAAAAGTTTGTCGCCCCTTGGACTCTCATGGCCCTCATCCGGACGCTGACCAGGACTGTAGATATCTTCAAGAACTACAAAAGCAGGTAGAGGAGCATCGAAGGTCACCCTCCAGCACCACCTTTGACTCACAGAAGCTACCGGGAGCCGCGCCTTATCACTCATCTCCAACTGCCCAGGCAGCGTCTGCCCCTCCCCAGTACCGCTCTCCTCTGGATATCCCCACGATCCAGACGCAGACCTCTCTTCCCTACTGCTCTCCCCCCGTGTCCCAGTCCCAACTTGCTGACCAGTTCTCGCCTGGACTTAAGCGCACCAGCGACGTCGCGTTTGGGCCCAATGGCGACGTTAATGGTGAGTGTAGGGCCGATTCTGCTCTTGCTTCTCCTGCACTCACGGCTGAGGGCACCCAACAACATGCCGCTCCCTCTGACCCTGCTCAAGTGCCAGCCTTCCAGCCGACCGACTCTCCGCTCAGCATCTGGCCGAGTGCTTTCACAATACCCTCCAAAATCATCAAGAACACACGCAAGAACAGACGCACCTGGAGTGAGTGCCCTGTTCTGCTAGCTGACACAAGACTGACTTGACTGTGATAGTATGGCTAGCTCCTTGGTCCACATGGTCCTTTACCCTCCGCCTCATGCTCATGCTGGGCGACAAGCTACAGCCTGGAGCGCAAATGATCCCTCCACAACTCGTTGAGAATGACATCTACACCATCTCTTGGAACGTGCAGTCTCCTCATGACCTGCCCGACATTAGCGGCCTCCCATCTCTTGACCACGCCATCTACCTTTTCTACACCTTCAAGTTCCACCTCGGCCAGACGTATAGATTATTTGACGAGGTCGAGTTCGAGAACCAGATCCGCGAGTTCTACGCCAATGCTCAGCAAAAGGCCGTCGAGAACCGCCTCTGGTATGTCAAGTTCTTATTGATACTGGCCTTTGGCACGGCCTTTCACACGTCACAGCCGACGTTAAACAACGAGCCTCCGGGGTCCAAGTTCTTTGTGCGGGCAATGGGTCTGATGCCAGATCATACGGCTCTCTGGAAGGATAGCCTGTTGGCCATCGAGGTCTTGGCCATGGCTGGTCTTTACCTGTACTCGATCGATGAGAGGGAGTCAGCCCATGTATATGTGAGTAGCGGTACATTCAGGTCCTGGTACAAAACACTGATGCTTGACAGCTTGGCCAAGCCATACGGATTGCGCAATTAGAAGGGCTTCATACACAGCTACCAGAGACCGAGCTGGATTCCCAAACACTCACCTCATGTCGTGATCTCTGGTGGACGTTGTATATCATGGATCGGCACTTTTCATCATCTCTAGGGATTCCAATGTCGGTGCAGGACAGCGACATAACCACGACAGTTAACCCTCCAAATATTGGTTCCCAAGGGGACAGTGCTCGCAGTCTACAGGTAAACTTGTCCCATTTACTATCAGTTATCCTCACCAGTAAGCGCATGTCTTCCAGCATTTGTCTATTGCCCAACTAACACTCTGAAGCACTATACAAGCCTGAGAAAACGCCTCTTGTGACATTTCTCGAGCAAACCAGAGCTATTCTACATACCCTGGCTCATCATGCTCAAGAGATTGAGAGGATTATTACTCTCAAGTTCCAAAACTCTGTTGACACAATGCCCCGCGGGACACGTTACATCACATTACTGTACCATCAGGTGAGTCAATGATGGGAGAGATCATGTGCGGTTCTAATCTGTCTATAGTGTGTCATAGTTGCAACGCGGCCTCTTCTCTTGTCCGTTCTAAAAGAGAGACTCGACATGCTGGGACACCCGGGTGACGAGAATTGGGAGAGTTTTCTCAGTCAGACAGCAGCGGTAATATCCACAGGCATCAAGTCGGCCGTCAAGACCCTGCAGATCTTGACAACCGAATACAGCCTGCTTGGTTTGTGGTCCATCCTTCATCACTAAGGCTTGAATGCTTACAAACATCTCAGAGGTCTTTCTACCCTACGACCTCGAGTTCACTTTTGGGGCGGCCCTCCATCTGAACATGGCCACGGCACTCTTCCCTGGCGTCGCCGATGACCAGGGCTGCCGACAGCTCGGCCACCATATCCTGGATAACATGATCTCCCGGGGGAACCGAATCGCCGCCGTTCGAAAGCAGGAGCTGGGCTATCTCGAAGTCCAATGCCAGGAACTCATCGCCCAAGTCCAACAGCAAGGTCTTCAGACGCTCTCCCTCGCCGCACCTGATGATACGGCTTCAGAACTTGCTCGAAAAGCCGACGAGGAGCAACAGCAGAGGCTGCTCTCTGCAGAGACCGATGCGAGTGCGGCCTTGAGCATGGCTCCAGACTCGATCAATTCCATGCATTGCGTGCATCCTCACTTGACGAGCAACATGGAGTTTCTCGATAATATTGGCATCTCGTCAGAGGATTTCTTGACGATCGTTCAACAAATAGGGGATCCGGACACTATGCCGGAGAACATGTTGACTCTTGAATGAGTGTAAAAAGTATGGAGTTGCGGAGTTGGCAGGCTACAAAGGTTAGATAGGTGGTTATCTGGCGTAGTTGCTTTGTACACGATTTATCTTGTAACAATATTATGGATGAAGGTTGAGGTCAAGTAAGATATGCAAGTATTCCAGATCATTCTAATCGCTCAACGCTCGCTGATCTGATCCTTTTCATCACCAGGTTCCCTTGCCAGCTTGCTCGCCCTTTGCTAAAGTCACCTCTCCATTCACAGCAGTTTGGAGAGCGGTGTAATCAGTAGCAGCTACGAGCATATCATAGCCTTGAGCAGCAAACTGCCTCGCCTGCTGCGCGTCTTTGCAGTAGATTCCGCACTTCTTGCCGGCCCTTCGCGTGGCTGCTAGGATACGAGCAAGGGCCTCCTTTAGTTCAGGCCCCATTATACCGTTCTGGATAGGATAGCCGATGTTATTTCCTGAATGAGTTAAAATACCCGGCCATGGAAAAGACAGAAATGACAAGGGGCCAAACTAACCAAGATCGAACGGACCAATAAAGAGCGCGTCGATTCCGTCCACGGCCGCAATCGCCTCGACTGACTCAAAGGCCTCGCGGGTCTCGATCTGAATTATGGTCACGAGCGCGTCATTGGCTTGGTAAAGATACTCGGTTAAAGTGGGGTTGGGGTTGAATCTCTCAAGCGCGATGAGCGAGCCAAAGCCTCGCCGCCCCAGGGGAGGGAACTTGGCGTCCAGCACAAGCTGCTTGGCCTCTTCCACTGTGCGCACCAGGGGCACAATGATCTAGTCTGGTAAGCACCAGGAAGCCTCCGATAACGGATTGGACGACTTACACCGTGAGCACCGCTGTCCAAGGCCCCTGAAGGAAGATTTGGAGTTAGTCACGACGGGCTTCAGCCACAGCATGAGTAAACCCTGCTGGCGCGGGGGAGGAATGAGAAGGCAAGGATATGGAAACTCACGCTTGACCATCCATCCTTGCATGTCCGCCAGCCTCACAAGTGGTGACACTCCCAGCGCGGCAACTGCAGGAACCGCGTCATGCATGGCACCATCTACCGGCGTCATCTCATCAGTTTAATCCCACAAAGTGACCCATCCCTGCCAGAATAGGCGTACCGTCAATGTTGCCATGCTCGCAGTCGATCAACACCCAGTCCACGCCGGAACGGGCCAAGAGCCGTGAGACATTGGCCCCAGGGAGCATCTGCCACGCGCCAAACGTCTGTCTCCCCTCCACAAAGGTGGACTTGAGTCTGTTGGATGCTTGCATGTTGAACCGAGATCTACGGTGGTGATATGACGTTGAAAGATGAAGTTTTTGGGCAACAGGGGAGAATCAAGGCAAAAGGGGGGCAGTCTATACGTTCTAGCATATGTTGATTCGTTTTATGTCTACAGAAGCTTATATCTAGATTTACGCTTTTGCTACTGAGCAAGAACATACCAGAACGGGAGGCAACCAGACGGGAAGGTTTGCCGATCGGATATGAGCCGAACTTTTGAACGTGAGGCTGCCTCACATCCCGTGACCAACGTGGGAAAAGCCGACAACTCAGTCCATCCGAATCCAGGCCCGGAATCTTGGGAAAGACTTTCAAGTTCCCCGAGAAGGCCATCAACGCCTCGTTTGTGGCATTCATGCCAATTTGCAATATAGCCCGCAAAGACCGGCAATGGATCGCGAAAGCCGATGCAAGTTGTGTGCATGTGCAGGACCCTAACAATGGCCGCGGGACTCCAACTCCATTTGCGAGTTCAGTCCAAACTGAATTATTATTTGCTATTTCCCTCGTCCCCGCTATTATTCCACTCGTTTCCGAAATGCATGTCTGTCAAGATGCGGAGATGTCTGAATCCAGGCCAACTAACAACATAATGCTTCTGTCCAAGCAACCAGATGCAGTCTTCATCAACAACTTTTGTAAATCGTGAAATATTTATGGGATAAGCAGTATCGTCTCTATCCCAAGTTTACGCATATCCTCAGCATTGATCCGAGCTACTTGGTAGCAATCTTGCCCAGGTCAGAGTATGCAGGTTGGGAAAGAGTCGTCGTCTCCCAGGAAGCACTAGCTTTTCCAGCCTCGAAAGAGGTCTCAAATTCTGACGGTTTTGCGTCCAGTGTGGCTAGCGAAGAGAGTGCTGTGTTAGTGAATGGAGTAGACAAAACTGGGCGGCTTTGCCGGCACTCCCCTGAAGCTCTCCTCTCCTTCAAAGAAGCAAAAAGGTTCTTGCAGAGGTGAGAAGAGAGGGTGTAAGTGGGTGACATTTTGGTCGTTTCGATGACTTGTGTGGATGATTGACTCTCAAGTAAAAAGGTTGGTATTTTGACAAAAGATGGAAGTATGAAGACCCGTTGTTTCGGATAAAAACCGAGTGCTGTGGTTATTGATAAGGAAGTCGATGGCAGAGATTTAGAGATAGCTGGCTGATCAGTGATGACGCCATGCCTGTCCCTGATTAAAAATAGCGGTTGATCTGTCGTAAGGTAGCTTGAGGCACGGAATGGACACGCCGTCTTCTGGAACCAATTATCTAACATGATGGTAAAACCCGAGCGCCGACACTAGCATGGCATCACGAGGTCAATATCCCCATGCATGGAACGGCTGGACTTGCCAACATGTCGTGGCACCTCGGGACTCGTATGCTCGGGATCATCGGGTCCGCCACATGCGACTCCTCGGATTCGGATCCGAAGGGCGTTATGGTAGAGTTTTGTAGACTCTGATAGGCTTAGCGCACGCCTCGGGGGCTACACCCGAAAGCACAACGAGGCGAGGGGGTATACGGCCCTACCGAGAGAAACCGTTTATCTATCAATGTCTTGTCTCGGATTCCCCAGACTGCACTGTGGGGGTTCAGATCTATTATCTCGACGTGGGGTAAAGGGGAAACCTGTATGCGCAAGGTGCGTTGGCCAGCTGTTCAAGAGAGTGGAGAAAATGTCTCTCCCATTCTGGGAAAGCCATCACATCAGGTATATAAGAAGCCAGAGTTTATCCTTTGAATCTAATTATCTAAATCACATAGACAAGCCTCTTCATCAAAGCCTTAAAGCTCGTTAATATTCTCTCTTCTTCAAGAATAGAGTACGCTGCTCTGTACTACCGCCTCTTCCTTATCTCACACATCACCAATTGCAATGCCTGGTCTCGTTAACGTTGCTCCCGAGGTCAAGAAGGCCCCCAAGCCCATTGCCTCCAAGACTAAGCGAGCTACCCGTCCCAGCAACCCAGTCCCCCAATTCCTTATCGACGAGGCCGCCAAGACTGTCCGGGAACCCTTCAATGCTGAGAAGCACCTCAACTACCAGGCGCCCAAGCGCATCTATACAATGGCCGAGATTGGCCTCGAGGGCCAGGGCATTGCTCCCAACGCTGTCTGCGAGCCTTTTCAACTCTTCACTCCCGAGGCTATCGAGCAGATGCGTGCCGAGATATTTAGCGAGGAGGTTATGCGTGAGTGCCAGTACACTTCTGGCTTTATCAAGAACATGGTCCGTGGCATGGGTCCCGAGTAAGTCCTGATCTGGATTCTGCATATGAATGCACCCAGGTGCTGACCATGTCATAGCCGAGCCCCTTTCACCTACGCCGCTTGGAAGTCCCCCGAAGTTCTTGCCAAGGTATCCGCTATTGCCGGCACTGAGCTGATCCCTGCCATTGACTTTGACATTGGCAACGTCAACATTTCCATCAACGACGCTGGCGAGAACAGTGTCGAGCACCCGGACGTGAAGGACATGGCTAAGAAGGAGGCTGACACCTCCGCCGTGGCCTGGCACTACGACTCTTACCCCTTCGTTGTTGTCACCATGCTTTCCAACTGCGAAGGCATGATCGGTGGCGAGACTGCCCTGCGACTCCCCGACGGCAGCTCCAAGATGGTCCGCGGTCCCACCCAGGGTACTGCTGTTGTCATGCAGGGCCGCTACATCGAGCACCAAGCCCTCAAGGCCTTCGGTGGCCGTGAGCGCATCGCCATGGTCACTTCCTTCCGCGCCAAGAACCCTCTCATCAAGGATGAAACTGTCCTGACTGGTGTTCGTGGTATCTCTGACCTCTCTGTCCTCTACCACCAGTACACTGAGTACCGACTCGAGATCCTTGAGGAGCGCCTCCGCCATTTCCAGAAACAGGAGCGCAACCGCGAGATTGCCAAGCGCCCTTACGACATCCTCCAGGCCCGCAGGTGGCTTTTAGAGCAGAAGGAGTTCCTGGAAGATATGCTTGAGGAAATTTACGAGGTTAAGGACTGAAGGAGGAAAAGGGGTAAAAATAGTTATAATTATAATATATATATATAGCAAGTAAGCTAGTCAAGCAAGTTGTCACGGCCATGACATACGCCAGGTAGGGAAGCCCGGCAGAAAAAAGGGTATTAGCTAAGCAGAGGGACGCTTACCCTAGAGGGACTAATAGATAAAGGACTAACAGCGGTCTAGGGATAACGCGGTCTAGGACTAATAGCGCTCCCTTAAGCTATTAGTCTTATAAAGAAAAAATAAGTATATAAGTACCCTTATTAATACTTTCTTATATATTAACTACCTTAGCTATTAATATAACTTAGTTATACTTAATATCTTTAATATATATATATAGCGAGTGCACCACTATACTATACCGTAAAAAATAGCCTACCCTAGACTTCTTCACTTTCTCTATAAAATAGCTATAAATATAAAAAAAGTATTTTTATAAACCTAGTATTTTGAAAAATCTTAATATAATTTTTTTAGATTTTTAAAAAAATCCCTTTATAGAGAATTAGCTAAGTATATAGTATAAATAAGCTTTTTTCTAAACTACCTTATAAAGGATTTCCTTAGAATTTTTTAGAGGTTTATATAAGATTATATAATATATAAATAGTATTTTATTAAAATTTTATTAATTTTAAGTAAGATTTTAAATTTTAAGGTATTTTTTAATTTCTTCTTTTTAAGTAAAAATACAAGTAATATACTTACTTATTTAATGCACTCACTATATATATATATTAAGTATATTATTAAATATAACTTATATTATATTTAAGACTATAATATATATAATAAGCAAGTATTATAGTTATATAAGTATTATAAAAATCCTAATCTTAAAGCTAGAGATTATAATAAAAGCACTATAAATTATTTAATTAATTAAAATTACTTATTATACTCTTTCTTAGATATCTTAATTACTATATAATAGGTCTTTATATTATAGCTAGGCTAGCTATAGATATTATAACGCTAAATACCTAGTCGCGCTAACCTCCTTTAATTACTATTCTATAATAATTTAGCCACTACTTATGCATTAATATCTATTTAATTAATTACTTCCCTTTCTTTTTTTACTATTATAATCCCTCTTTTCTATAGCTAGGTCCTTTTTGCCCTCTAGCGCCGACTAAGTATCTTATTTACTTCTTAAAGGTTTTTATTCTTAGTAGCTAGTAAGGCAACCTAATATATAATTACTTTTATCCCTTTCTTAAGAGACCTTAAGGCTTTAAGGATTAACTCTAGGGAGCTACTTTAATGCTTTTTAATCTATCTTTTAAGGTATTTAGACTAAGATTAAGCCTTAAGTATAATCTTTAAAGTCCTTAAAGCCCAAGAGGTTAATTAATTAAATACCTCTTTAATTAGTGTTAGCATCTATAGCTATATATTAAGCTTCGAGACTATACTTTCTAGGTTAAGGGGAATAAGGCTAGCTCCTTTAAAAGCCCCCTTAATATTTCTTTCTATTATAGTGGCCTTATATATTATATAGAAGGCTAAAAAGAACTTAGTCTTTAAAATATAAATAATAAAGTATTTAATTAGATATTTTATTTCTTAATTATAGGCCTTTTTTAATAGCTTAAAGCACCTAATATTAAGGGGCTAGAGTAAATAAGATAAATAAGGTAATATATAAAGCTAAATAATCTTTTTTTTTTTATAATATTTCTTAAATTTAATAAAGTAATAACTTTTATAGCTATTAAGGATTAAAAAATAATAATAATTATTTAATTACTTAGCTATATATTAGTTAAAGTATTTTAATTACTTAAGACTAATCTTATTATTAATCTAGCTATTTTAAGTTATTATAATAGCTTAATTGCCTAGGAGGTTATTATCTTAGTACTAATTAGCGAGATAATATTAGCCTATGCTAATAATAAATAGCTAAATTACCTAGCCTTTTATATTAATTACTTAGATAACTATAATTTATTCCTAGTTTCTAAGCTATATTAATTTTAGCTTTAAATACCTTTCTAAACCTATAATAACTATTCTATTTATAATTATACCTATAAGAAAGCTAGTCTTATTAAAGTTATAGAGATTATTTAATTAGATGCTATACTTTAAGATTATATTCCTTATAAGGTAAAACTAGTTATAAATAATTATTAAATCTTTATACTTAGCTCTCTAATAGTTATATTTCTAAAAAAAATATATCTTAAGGTCTAGGTATTACTTAATAAAGTTATAAGCCTAATATATACTAATAGGTAGCGCATCGCGATTAATAAGTAATTAATTAGCTATTTCTTTAATACCATAAAGCTAGGGGGTTAATCCTCGCGAATCTAGGTTAAGAATAAAGTAAATAAGGATTTATTTCTCTAGATTAGATAGCTGATATGATTTTTAGATAGTATTACATTGAGATTAGATGCCTTGCTATTAGCGATATAATATTATTTAATTAACCTTATAGATATCTGCGGCGTATTAAAGGCTTAGTCTTAGGTTATTTTAAAGGGCCTAAAGGGCAAGAAGTATTCTAGCCTTATAATTAGACTATGATATACTAAGTGGTTAAAAATTAATTAATTAAATAGAGAGGATATAAGTTAAGGGATTTATAGTTTACTTACTTAGGTAGTTTATATACTTATGATATATATTATAATATTTAATTAAATAATATTTATAATTTTAATAAGATTAGCTTTTTTATAAATAATATATATAATAAGCGAGTGGGATACTTAAGTGAGTGGGATAAAGGTATTTTTATCTTAAAAGAGAAAATTAAAAAATATCTTAAAAATTAAAATCTTAATTAAAATTAGTAAGACTTTAAATATTATATAATTTTATTTAATTTTTTATAAAATTTTAAGGAGATTCCTTATAAGGTAGTTTAGAAAAAACTTATTTGCATTATATACTTAGTTATTTCTCTATAAAGGAGATTTTTTAAAAATCTATAGAAATTAGATATAGTTTACTTATATTTTAAATAGCTAGAAATACTCTTTATAAGTTTATAGCTATTTTATAAAAGTTTTTATTAAAGTTTAAAAATCCTAGTTTTAGTGCACAGTCTAGCTGTCCCACTCGCTTGTCTATCCTACTCGCATATTATATACGTTATAATTATAAGTAAAATAATTATTATAGGCTTAGAAAAGTATTTAAAGCTAAAATTAATATAGCCTAGAAATTAAAAATTATAGTAATTTAAGTAATTAATATAAAAGGCTAGTTAATCTTATTATTTATTATTAATATAGGCTAATATTACCTTATTAACTAGTATTAAGAAAATAACTTCTTAGGTAATTAAGTTATTATAATAACTTAAAATAGCTAGACTAATAATAAGACTAGTCTTAAGTAGCTTAAGTATTTTAATTAATATATAACTAATTAATTAATTAATTCTTATTATTTCTTAATCCTTAATAATTATAAAAGTTATTACTTAATTAAATTTAAGAGATATTATAATAATAATAAAATTATCTAGTTTTATATATTATCTTATTTATCTTACTTACTTTAGCCTTTTAATATTATATACTTTAGTATACTTAAGAGGGCTTATAGCTAAGAAATAAAGCATTTAATTAGATAATATATATAATAAGCGAGCGTCGCAGACAAGTGAGCGTCGCACTTAGATTTTCACCTTTAAAGAGGGTTTTTAAAAAGCCCTCTAAAATTAAAATTAAGCTTAAAATAGCTAAAATCCTATAGTTAGGCTTATTACCTATTATATTATTTTAGGATATTTTTTTCAAAAATCAAATTTAATTCCTTATAGGCTAGTATAAGAAAAGTCTATTTACACTATATATATAGCTTTTTCTTTATAAGAGATATTTTTTAAAAATCTATAATAAATATTTCTAGATTCTATAAAAAGTAAGGTTTATAAAAATACTCTTTTTAACCTTCTAGCTATTTTATTAAGAAAGCAAAAGTAGTATAGGGTAGGTAATTTCTAGTTACATAATATAATACAACGCTTACTTATCTATAATACTCGCTTATTATATATATTACTTTATTATATATATTTTAAAGACTAAGTTCTTTTTAACCTTTTATACCGCATCTTAGGCTATTATAATAAAAAAAAATATCAAGGTATTATTTAAAGAGGCTAGGCTTATTTCTTTTAATCTAGAAAGTATAGTCTTAAAGCTTAATATATAGCTATAGATACTAACGCTAGTTAAGGAGGTATCTAATTAATTAGCCTCTTAGGCTTTAAGGACCCTAAAGATTATACTTAAGGCCTAATTTTAATTTAAATACCTTAAGAGATAAATTAAAAGGTATTAAAGTAGCTCCCTAGAGTTAATTCTTAAAGCCCTAAGGTCTCTTAAGAAGGGAATAAAGGTAATTATATATTAGGTTACCTTATTAGCTATTAATAATAAAGACCTTTAGGAGGTAAATAAGATACTTAGCTAGTATTAGAGGGCAAAAAGGACCTAGTTATAAAAAAGAGGGGTTATAATAATAGAAAAAAAAGATAAGTAATTAATTAAATAAATACTAATATATAAATAATAGCTAAATTATCGCAAAGTAGTAATTAAGGGAGGTTAATATAACTAGGTATTTAATATTATAATATTTATAATAAGCCTAGTTATAATATAAAGATTTATTAAGTAGTAATTAAGATATCTAGGGAAAAATATAGTAAGTAGTTTTAATTAATTAAATAATTTATAGTATTTTTATTATAATTTCTTTAAAAAGGGTTAAAGTTTTTAGGCTACTTAGTTAACTAGGCTACTTGGTATATATATATATTATAAGTAGTAATTATTATAGTATTATTATATAGCTTTAATTATTATTTTTAAGTTGCTATATTATATAACTTAGTAATAATAGTAATTAAAAATAATTTAAAATACTTTATTAAAAATAAAAAGCTTCTCTTTATATATCTATAATTTATCTTTCTTTTATTAATATCTTTATATATAATTAATAAAGTCTATAAGTTATTATTTATATTTCTTAATAAATGCGAGGTATTTTAATAAGGGTATTAACTTATATATTCTTTTAATAAGTTTTTATTTAAAGTGCCCTTAAGGTATAAAGTATAATAATTATTTCTTAGCTTTGATTTTTCTAGTATCTAGGTTAAGTTACTAACTAATAATATTAGCCTTATTATTTTTATTTCTTTAATATAAATAATAATATAATTAAATTCTAAGAGGTATTTAATATATTATAATTATTATTTATTAAGTTCTTAAGTTTTTATAAAGTAAGTGATATTCTTATAGTCTATATATACCTTAATCTAGTATATATTTCTAAAGAGGTAATACTAGAATTTCTTAAAGGTATTAATAATTATAAAGAATTCTTTATTATAAATAAAATAATTAAGTTTTACTTTATATAGCTTATAGAAATAAAATATAATTAAGTATAATTATTTTTTATTATTTTATTATTTAATTTAAGCTCTTAATATATAGTCTAATATATTTATTTTAAGTTTTATTAGCTAAGATAGGTTAAATATCTTAAGTATTAATTTACTTAAGATAAGCTCCTTAATTATATAAAAAGCTTTTTATACTTTATTCCTAAATATAAATATCTTATTTTTCTTTATAAGGTTAATTAATAATATTATAATCTTCTTAAATTATTTTAAGAATTTATAGTAGTAATTAATAAAACTAAAAAAGGCTTAACTATAATAAAAAGAAATATTAAGGGGGCTTTTAAAAAAACTAATTTTATTTCTTTTAACCTAAAAAGTATAATCTTAAAGCTTAATATATAGCTATAAATACTAATATTAATTAAGGAAGTAATTAAATTATTAACCTCTTAGGTATTAAGGACCCTAAAGACTATACTTAAGGCCTAATCTTAGTTTAAATACCTTAAAAGATAAATTAAAAGGCATTAAAATAGCTCTCTAAAGTTAATCCTTAAAGCCTTAAAGTCTCTTATAAAGGAAATAAAGGCTATTATATATAAGATAGCTTTAATTAGGGCAGAGATCTAAGACCTTTAGGAGGTAAATAAGATATTTAGCTAGCGCTAGAAAATAAAAAGGACCTAGCTATAAAAAAGAGAGGTTATAATAATAGAGAAAAAAAGATAAGTAATTAATTAAATAGATATTAATATATAAATAATAGCTAAATTATCGCGAAATAATAATTAAAAGAGATTAATATAACTAAGTATTTAGTATTATAATATTTATAATAAGCCTAGCTATAATATAAGGACTTATTAAGTAGTAATTAAGATATCTAGAGAAGAATATAATAAGTAATTTTAATTAATTAAATAAATTATAGTATTTTTATTATAATTTTTATTTTAAGGGGTAAGAGAAAGTAATTTACTTACTTAGTTAGTTTATATACTTATAATATATATTATAAGATTTATTAATAAGCTAGTAGTAGGTTAATAAAAGAGTCTTAAGGAAGAGGTAAGTAAAATATTAATTTATAGCTAGGGCTATTTATAAAGTAAAAGAATTAAAAAAAAGCTTAAGAAAGTATAAAAAGGGCTTTTTATATCTTAGTGCATAGGCTATAGCGATTTATTATTATTATATTATTTTAGGTATATTTTATTATTATTATTATTATTATTATTATTATTATTATTATTATTAAATAAATATAAAAAGGCTAAGAGTATAATATAAGCTTATAAAGAATATATAGGGATATAAACCCTTTTAATATAGCCTAAGCTATATCTTAAGTAACTTAATTATATTAATCTAACATATATATATAGCTTGCGTGACAAACAAGTATGCGTGACAAATATACTTATACCTAAAAGTAAGGTATTTAAAAAATTCTAAAAAATCTAATTTAAACTCAAATTAGCTAAGAATTTAAAGTTAAGCCTATTAAATAAGAAGAAAGCTATATTAAATTTTATAGACTTTTAATAAAATAACTGATTAGTTAGTTTAGAAAAAGTATATTCACACTATGTACTTAGCTAATTATATATAAAAGGTATTTTCTAAAAATCTAAAAAATTTATATATAGTTTTATTACTAGTTAAATAACTTAAAATATTTTTTTTTTATTTATAGCTAATTTCTAGCTATTTTTATAGACCTAAGGTTTAGCGCTTTTAGGTGCACAGTATAGGTGTCACGCATACTTGTTTGTCACGCAAGCTATACATATACGTTAAATATAATTATATAAATACTAATAAAACTAATAAAATATATAAAAAATAAAATATAAGCAATAAAGAACTAGCCATAGGCATGCCGCGAAGATATATATAAAACTAAAAGGGAGGGATATTATTATAGGCGAACCTATAAAGAAGGTTATTTCCCTTTAGAAAAACTAAGACTAGAGAAACCTTTCTCTGCAGCCCCGCTGCGAGCCTTATATAAAACCCGCAGGGAGGCCATAATAAGTTCTTTTCCTTTCTCTTCCTTTCTTAGTCTTAGATATTTAATTAACTAGTTTACCTTAGCTTTATAAGCTTTGGTCCGACCCTAGCAGCTAAGAATTAATTAATTAAATAAAAAGAATATAAGTTAAGGGATTTTTAATTAACTTACTTACTTAATTAACTTACTTATTATATATATTAATTAATATAATCTCTTATTAAATAATTAATATAAACCTCTTTTATTAATTAAAAAATATTATAAATTAAAGATTATAATAAATCTATAGAAATAATAATAAAAATAAGATTTTAATAAATAAAAAGCTATATTATAAGTATCTTAATCTTACTTTTTATATATCTTTAAGTTTCTAGCCCTATAAGTTATTAAAAATAAATAAACTAGAGTTTATTAATTACTTTTATTATAATTCATTAGCTGCCCTATGCTATGCTATCGCCCTTTTATTTCCCACCTAAATGAGTTCATTGGTTGCCAAACGACGCGAGGGATAATATTAGGGCTCGCCCTTGCGGCTAAACTAGGCCGACCTCTACGACGAGCAGCGTGGCGTCGTTTTGTTCGATCCAGAGACACTCGAGCACGAACTACTCATCAACCCGCATGCCATCGGTTATATAATAGCTGACCTATAGTAAGTTCTCAGCGGTCAGGTCAACGAGCGTGCTATAATAGACAAGCATATTATGCTCATCAGCAAGCTTACCCATCTCAAGTATATCACAGCTCGTAATAAGCTTCTCTCGCTAGGCATGAAGGGCATGCAGAGTTAGACTCCTATGGGCCTTGCTTTGCACGCCGACCGATCTTCATCCGGTGGTCTCGGCGCGTCGGTGCCGGCGAGCGATGCCGCTATCTAGCCCTTAGAGGAGCCCACCAGGGATGAGGCAGATCTAGCCATAACCATAGACGGCATTTCAGGCTCTAACCTTGGCTCCAACCCTTAGTCTAAAAAGCTCAACCTCGCCGCAGAGGCTCGCGAATATACTAAGTCGCTGGATCTAGATAAGTCTCTTCTCTTGCGACGAGATAAGTTAGTATGGGTTAGCTAATGCATAATTTAAGTCTCCTATGAGATTACTAACCAAGATAGCGAAGATAAGGTTAACTACTGAGATTTTCTAGATAGGTTATCTTAAGTAGTCGGCATAAGAACCGCCACTAAGCTAATAGGGCCCTTTACCTATGTCTTCGTCGCTGAGCCGCATATACTTATAATCACTAACTTCCTCGGCGTATAGAATACCATTAAGATCGACTTCTAATAAGACCTCCCACGCGGATTAACCTTCTTAGCCGGCGATAATAACTCCGGTAAGAGCTCGCTCATCAAGGCCATAGCATGGTATTAGTTCAGGCGGTATATTCGTGGCGGGCTAGCGGCCAATAACATCGTCAACGATAATATAAGCAAGGACTACTCCGTCAAGCTAGAGTTCGCCAATAGATACGCTATTAAATAATATCATAAGCATAAGATCCATAAGAACCATATCGTCATCTCGCTATATGGCGAGTCGCAGCCGCAGCTCAAGCACCCAGACGCACGCATAACATAGGCGGCTATCAACAGGCTGCTTAGCACCGACTACGAGACATACGTTAGGATGGTCGTGCTGAGCCACGAGACTGCAGCGAGCTTTTTGAACTCGACGCCAACGCAGCGGCGCGACCTGATCGAGGCATCGCTCGGTCTGTCGATATTAGATCAGTGAGGGTAGGTATCGAGGCTGCTGCTCAAGGACATCGACGCAGACATGAACAAGGTGGAGGGTAAGCTAGAAGGATGTCGCACAGCATGCTGATCCAAAGAATCAACCACTGTCGTCTTCCCCGACGAATAAGACCAGCACAAGGATCAGTAGCGTCTGTTTGGTGATCGTGTCATCCCTGAAATGCAGCAGACGGTGGGTCACGGCAGAGAGGTACCTGGTATCCGGGGCTCAAAACCAGCCTAGGGGTACATCTCAGCTTGTAACTGACAGCCCCGTCTTTGACCCTCGATTACAAAACAGTCGTACTCACCAGTACATTTGAAGTCTCGAAGTACTGCTGGCTTGTACTCAGCGGCACATTGTGACCCTCAGCTGCGTCCAGACGTGGTTGACTCAACCGTCCAACGCATAGCCCTAGAAAGATGACTTCCACTGTGGCCCAGGCTGATGCCCGTTTCGTCTTGCGGAAAGTCCCCCAACGGAGGGGCAAAAAAGCAGGCTACGCGGTCGAGGAGGCCTTGAAATACGGCTCCGGTCCAAAGGGCCGATAGCGTCAAAGACGTTATCGGCCACTGCGTTTCTTACGACGATGATGATGACAACAACGATGAAGACAGTATCACACGCCGTCTTCGTCGCAACCGCGCCGCCGCCATCCGTTGCCGTCGCAAGAAAAAGACCTATATATGTAGACGAGCTGAATACCCAGGAGCGCAATCTCGAGGCCCAAAACGGGTATCTCCGTACTAGTAAGGCTGCTTTGCGCGATCAGGTATTGGAATTGAAGGACGAAATACACCGCCACGCACTATGCAACCACCAAGTCATCGCTGAGTACCTACAGAGCGAGTCATTTCGCGTCACGACAGGAGCAGGCACACTAGCAAGGGGCCCAATGTCTACTCCCAGTCTCACGGCCAATTGTACGGGCTGTCGGCCGATTTAGACCCGGCCGCCGATGCCCTATCCGACGGCAAGTCATACATGCACCGCCGGCGGTGCAAATAAGGTCACGTGATATATCGCACCGCCGGCGGTGCAAATAAGATCTGTTATGTAAGGCAACGTGGCCTTATTGAACGGGGATAACACCCTTCGAATAAGGCCCTCAATTTAATCATCAACAGCTTCTATCGCCCTAATTCAATAACCAGCAGCTTCTGCATTATCAATTCTATATAAAATCTCTTTTCCCTGCTCCGATGGATCCAATTGCGGCTTCTCGCTCCTTCCCCGATGATGCCCTCCCCCCCGAGGGCGAATATCACAGCCGCGAGGACCTACGCACCGCGATCAATGCCTGGGCTGCGCCGCGAGGCTATGCCTTTGTGACTAGGAGATCAAGGAAGACTCCCAATAGAAGATGCATAGTTATCTTCAACTGTGACCGTGGAGCAGGGCGCACTCCTGCCCCCAAGGACCCAGCGCAGCAACGGCGGCAGACCATAACGCGCCATACGGGATGCCACTTCTTTATTATAGCAAAGGAGAGCCTCTGCGGCGGTATTTAGAGTCTAAGGCATCGTCCTAAGGCTAGCTTTAATAAGTATAATTATAAGCTAAGCTTTAGTCAAGTAGCATATCTAACGCTTTATTAATTATCCCAGTAAGACAAATTAATAGTTTAATAATTTCACGGGGCTAGCATTAAACCAAGGGAGATTAGGTCTTATCTATATATTAATTTAGATATACTTACTATATAGCAAGATATTTATAATTATATTATATAGGGTAAGTAAGACCTTACTTAAGGCTAAAGTAATATATATGCTTTTATTAATAAGCTTAAGAGCGAGGGCTTCTAGAGTTATTTTTATCTTAATAATAATAATTAAGTTATAGTAATAATATTTATATATCTAAAGTCACTAAGGTATCTTTAATTTTATCCCAAGGTGCTTATAATAGACTATATATATAAGACTAATAAGTATAAGATACCTCTTTTTAAGATAGTTACTATAGATGCCTATTAATAAACTTTCTATATTATATTTATATTTCTTAGTAATAAGGAAGAAGATAACTATACCTAGGCCCTTATATATCTATAAAGCATATATAAGCTTTATAAGATAGCTCTTTTATCTATAATACTTATAGATCACTGCCTAGCTTATATAAATATAATTACTTCTTATTTATACTTCCTTAAGTTAATCTCGCTATTATACTTATAGCATATTAATAAGGCTATCTTAAGTTATTATATACTTATATTTACTTAAGATAAAAGTAACCCTAAGGGGCTTAAGGAGTAAAATAAGTTCTTTACCCTCTAGCATAAGCTTATTGCCTTAGTAATAAAGGATATCTATAATAAGAACCTTAAAAAGCTTAAGGAGCTCTATATCCTAAAGTATATTAATAAGGTGGGCTACCTTATCTAGACCTAGCTAGATCCCTATAAGAAGTAATTTATTAAGGCATAGGTTAATTAATACCTCTACTTTAAGTAATATATTATATTATATTATAAGGGTATTTATAAGCTTATTAAATTATACCTAAAGACCTTATAAGCTAACCTCTTTAGGGCCTAGAGGATCCTTAAGCTTATGCTATTAAATTAGCTTACTAAACTTAAGGCACTTTAGGCTAGGCAGCACATAAGCACGCCTCTTCGGCTATTAGGGGTATTATATAGCCATATCTATGGCTAGATTTCACATAAAGCCTTATATAAGGTTAACTCTTAGCAGGAACGACTATTAGAAGCATATCCCGCGTGTATAGGCGAATTCACGAGGACTCTTAGTCTACCTTATACTCATACCCTTTAGCTATTGCTAGTGCGAAATAAGCCCCTTTAACTATACCATTTTCACACATATTGGCACCTCTAGCGCTCAGGGATCCCCTAGCTTCTCATCGAGCCTCACAAGTTATTTAATCACCTAGCGGCCAATTCAACGCTGCCGGCAACGAGCACATAGCGTGAGCCCAGTATATTTAAGCTCATTAAGAGGGCATCATAGCCAAAGGCATAACCAAAGTATTCGAGATATCATGAGCTTAGCCATAAGATAACCTCAAAAGCTTGCCCCTTACGCTACGAGGATCTATTAACGGCTCCATCGGCGGCTCTAGTCTAGACTTCTATAACCACGCAGATAATAACGCATATATCTTCTCGCTCTATGACCCGCTCTTTATCCCTGTTATCCCCATTAGGCGCCTCTATTATATCCGAGACCATTATAACAATATATATATCAATACATATAACAACTCGCATAATATCTCCCCCGGCAGCTATGCTAATAGCTACCCTAGCCGCGCCTGCATTGCGAGCTAATGATCCTCGTGCTATCTTCTAATGATATAAGGAAGCACGAGAGGCCTAGTATACTACGTTGCCTCAGGGAATAGTTAAGACTAACCAGTAATTTAAAAAGGCTATGAAGCTACCTATATATTACTTTAAAGCTAAGTATGACTAGTGCCTTAACTATAAGTAAATAGGGAGGCATTATAGGGAGGGAAATGGTATTAGGGACTAGACTAAGGAGGAGATAATAAGTTATCTTAATTAGGATAAGGCTAAGACTAAGCGGGTTAAATCTAATATAGAGAAAGAGATAGTATAAGAGCCCTTTATATAGCGGCGAGGAATATAATATATCTAGGATATTATTAAAAGGGATTATAAATTATAAGATAATTAATATAAAGGCGGGAACCTCCTTTATTAATATTTATAAAATTAATAAGAGATATAATTAATATATATTATTTAAAAGAGAAAAAAAAAATAAATCTTTAAGTATATTATATATAACTTAATAACTTATTTTAATTAAGCTATAAGTAAGTTAAATAATTATATAATATAGGCCTAGTAGCCTTTAATTATCTAGGTAAGAAAATAACTATCCCTATAGAAATTACTACCTTTCTTACTAATATTACTATATATAGCTATTTTAATTAATATCTATAATATAAATCCCTATATTTTTTAATATTATAATAGTTAGCTAATAAGTAGTTATCCCCACCGCCGGCGAGGGCTAAACTATGCCTAAGATAATTATAGGTTAATTCTAATATACCTAATCTCTGGCCTAAAGGGTATATATGCTCTAATAAGGGTTAATATTAGGGTTAACCCTTTGTTATTATTACTATAACTGCTAATTCTAATATGTAATATACCACTCTCCCTTAACCTAATATCCCCATAGGCGTAATAGCATAGCGATAGGGGCACCTTAAGGAGGATATTAAGTATTCTAGGCTCTCATAAGGGCTTAGGGATTCTAGGCATATAGAGCATTAGATATAATAGGGTTATTTAGTAATATATGCTGAGCCCACTAATAATATATCTATAGAGGCTAGGCTCCCAGATGAGGATTATTAGGGCGTTACTCTTGCTGCTAGTTACTAGTAATAATATGCAAAGTAGCTAGGATATTTGCATTTATTAGATATATTGCCCCGGCCGGTGTTGATATATTATCAACGAAGATAGGGAAGTCCTGAGGGTTCTGATGTTAGTTTTAATTCTAGTTATTCATCTTCGCGGTGTTATTTAAGAGAGGATAAAAGCCTTCTTTAGTAGGAAAAAGTCTACTTTATATTAGAAGCATTAAAGTGATTCACTTTAGAACCGTGTTATTCAGTTATGCAAGTGAGGGCATCACATATTATTCATAGCCTAAGGCAGATTGGCACGTGGCTAATAGATTACGTTGTATCCTGAATATCTGTATACATAGAAGGCCTCTTAATCTCTTTAATTACACAAATAGATGCTTTCTCAATAGATGAGGGAGGGATATCTCTTGACCACACACACATAAGTCGGTCTTACATAACAGATCTTATTTGCACCGCCGGCGGTGCATGTATGACTTGCCCTATCCGACGGGGTCGTTACGTAATAATGACGCAACGGGAATACGGAAATACAGCCTCGCATATGCCTCGAAGAACATTCTCACAAGCTCTAAAGAAAGCTGGGCATCGGAAGGTCATTGCAACAGCCCTACGTGGAAAGAGCACATATCCCGCTGCACGAGGCCCTCTACCGTACATCATTCGCAGGAGCTGTTTGGCTTAATTGTTGTTTTTGACTTTACGGATGTCTATGATACCTACCATTCGCAGCATAGCAGTTAGGAAAGTTGTAAACCTTGGTCAGACTGCGTAGCAGAGATAGATGACTACTCCATCGTCGCAAGTGGCATTCCAGGCGCAGTATCCACGCGATTAACTCCTCACAAATGCACACACAGCTAGGTAAACTGATAATGTATGTCTGATTCTGAGTGTGACTTAGCCCTATAACCTGTTGGGACCGGTCAGCACATGAGACGCGCGCCCTTGCAGCACTGGCATGCGCAGCCGTTCTCCGGGCCGCTTCTACCAAGTCATCTAGTGTCGCACAGGTCATAAGCGGCGCGTCCGGATGGGGTGGACACGTGAGGCGAAGCGCCGTGTCTCCGCAGCCCGCCTCGTCACCTGGCTTCCTCGCTCAAGAGCAGTTCAATTTCGTTTTCTAACGCCGCGTAGATTCTAGCTAGAATGCCCCGGAGGCTATATAACCACCCGCCGGATGGTGTGTCACATTGTGTGCTGAGTACATTGTATACCAGGGATTTGCACGTACCAGTACATGGTACGATAATGTGCTCCTCCATTTCATTAGCCGTCACGTGTTGCCATTGGTAATTGTATTGTGCCCCTAACCTAACGCGAACCTTCGTCCATATATTGTATGTGCACGCGTCGAAGTTTGGGTGTTGTTATGGTGATGACTGTCGCAGCACGATCGGGCGGTTGCGAAAATGCTTGGCCAAGGGAGACTGTAGTATCGTCATGCAACTTAAGCTGGGAGTATCTGTAGGCGGTGTCTGCTAATGGTGTTAATCGCACGTTCGCCTTGAACTCCGCGCAATTGGGGGTTAAGAGCTTGTTCTGCTTGTGGAGACGGTGACGGGGCAAACCTCTCTGGTTGGGTGCTTGGTCCGCCATACCGTTCGCTTTACCGCTAATGAGGCAATATAATGTGGTGCTTATTATATCCCAGAAGGCTTCACATTTGATACATTCGACTCTATTAAATATCCAGAAGATGAGATTTGTGGTATGGCTGCGGCCGCCGGTTGGATCGTGAGCCACAGAGTCGGGATCACGCTGGAATATGCCGATGTAGAAGACGTATCATTCAAGAATACTAAATGACTGAGTCCACATTGTTCTCACGTAGGTCAAGGACGCCCCTAAGTCCTTCTTTCTCAAGCTCCGCGCCTTTTGCGAATGAAAGTTGTCTTACGACTTCAAAATTAGGATAAGTCCGATCGCGCGTTGGGTTATCTGTAGTCCCCACCGTGGCCGGGGAATAGTTTTGGTGGCACCCCGTCGGATTGGCGCATTCCTCCGCGTCCGGGGGAGACACGGTGGAACCCTCGCGTCCGGGGGAGACACGGTGGAACTTCCAGCCGAATGCTCAAGCTGTAACGCGTTGTTTGTGCCGGGCTTCAGGAGATAATGTCTCAGGCATCGTGTATAAATGCACTTGGTTCTGACGGACGGTCTTCCACGAATGCAGCTTGCTCTCGATCAGCAATCCAAACTTTTCCCCTCAACAGCACACCCACTCTTGAAGCTTCGGACTGAACCATGGCAAAGTCAGTACTGATAACCGGCTGCTCAGAGACCACGATTGGCAACGCCCTCGCCCTCGAGTTTGCTACGCAAGGATGGAAAGTCTACGCAACAGCGCGCAGCATGGCAAAGATGGCGAACCTGCAAGGCAACGCCAACATCACGCCTCTGGCAATGGATATCACAGACGCAAAGAGTGTTTTCGATGCACGCAAACACATATCCGATGAGCAAGGAGGCAAGTTGGATTGCTTGTACCATAACGCTGGCGTGCGCGCCGTAACCATGGCTATTGACTACGATGCGAACGAGGTGAAAGCCATGAGCGCAGATAAAGAAGAGCCGTATATCCGCAGTGACGATGTCTGGATGTTCCAAGGGAACGTGATCGGCGTCATGGCACTCACACGCGCGTTCTCGAGACTGCTCATCGCAGCCAAAGGCACCGTTGTTATCACCGGCAGCGGCGCAAGCCGTGTCCAGGTCCCGAGCGAAGCAACATACAACGCGACGAAGGCTGCCGTGGAGATGTACTCCAAGACGTTGCGGCTTGAGCTAAAACCTTTTGGATGTCATGTCGTGTATATAATGACGGGTGGTGTGGCGACGCCGATGTTTTACCAGGAGCCGATGTTCTTTGCTGAGGATTCAGTGTATAAGCCGATTGCGAAAGCAATTGAAGCCGGATGGAAGAGAGGAGAGGGATATGTTCCAATGAAGACGACGGACTACGCCAAATATGTTGTTGAGAGGGTGGCGAGGCCGAGTCCGCCAAGGGAGGTGTGGTGTGGGGCTGAGATTGGGGCGTTGTGGTGGGTGGAGAAGTTGGGCCTGACCTGGTTGTTAGATAACGTGTATGCTCGCAAGCATGGGTTGAACGCGTCGCTGTGAGGTTGCGATTGGACCTCGAACTCATGGTCTACCCAGGGGGCTGACTAATGATAGGCCGCCCCTCTGTTCATCACAGAGGGGGCATCACAATCTGTAACTGCGTCACTGCTGTAACCGCCTTGCGCACCGTAATTGCCTCATTTCTCCACGAATTAAAGTCCAATCTCAATAAAAAATACTATCAATAAATAGCGCTTAATCTGATTAATTAATTCTGTCAATTTGAGTCTTCTTGAGGCTATTTCTATATTGTTGTGTGTAAGTGAATGTGATGCCTAGTCTCGGGCCCGTGATGGCGGCACGGGAATTATCATCCCGGCCACTACAATGCACGCCTCGACCCTATCGTCATCCGAGTAGTTATTAGGCACGCGATCATAGCCGAATCCGCCCCAATCTTCTCGGCGTGATAGATCCTCTTCCTGATCGCTATTTTCAGGCGAATAGTCCCCTCTTCCGGCCGCCAAAGCGGCTTGTGTGAATCCTTCGATCTGTGTATTCATGATGACCTTAATATCGTCATAATCCTCCTCCTCGTTGCCGAGCAATAGCGGCGTCAAGTCTCCTAATGATACCGAGAGCATATCTTCAGGTATATTATCTAGCTGACCTCGCAAGGCTATAGCCTTATCAAGGTCGGCCAAATAGTCGGCGGCCTCGGGAATAGCTTCAAGAACATGCCGACCCCAAATTCGATACTAGAAGTCTCGTTTTTCCTCGTCAGCTTTAATCCAAAGGCGCCTATGGTTCCGTAAGGTCTCCTTTTCCGTCTTAGACATTATTCTCTAGCGATTAGCCTCCTATGAAGCCATCGCGGCCGCTTCTGCGGCCGCCTTTTCCCTCTTTGCTTTCATAGCCGCGCCGCCATAGAGGCGCGGCTGGCCATCGTCATGAAGTCTCTAGAGGATATTATTCTACTGCCGGGTCAGCCTTTTTAACTCTAGTCTCTAGTCTTCTTCCTCTCATGCTTTAACCATATGCTTTAACTCTCCTATAATAAAAGCACTATCTTTAACGCCCTTAATTTAGTATTAACTTTATATGCGGCGTCCCTTGAGTCATATATGGTTCTTCTATAACGTAATGATATTCTCCTATGACTTTTATGGCATAATAGCGAGATTAATATATACTTTAGCGCTCTAGATAACCTTTTATATTAATATATTAAGGAGGGATATAGACCTTTAAATAGAGCGATTAGAGAGTTACTTTTTAACTCTCCTCGGGGTCACCTTATCCTTATTTAATATCACTAGGAATAGAGGCTTTTATTGCTTTTTAGTATGCCGGCGGAGTAGACCTAGGATGACTTCTAGATTAATAGGGAAGATACCTAACCTTTTAAAGCTAATATATATATAATAGGCCTTAAATATAGCTATATATATATACTTTTATTAGTTTAAAAAGTTAAATTAAGAGATTTATATACCACTGGCTATTATAAAGTCCCTAAGAGTATATTTTTATTTATTTTTAAGGTATTAATAAATATTAATATTAAGAGGTTATATATAATAACTTATATAACTTAGGAGGTAATATAAGATAATATTAAATATTTTATAATACTAGATAAATTTAAGATCCTTATAAGTAGAAAAGAAATCTATTAATAAGAGCTAATATAAGATTAATGCCTTGTTAATTTAGTAATAAGGCTTAAATAGATATTTCTTAATTAAATAAAACTATATTATATTAATATTAAATAATTAAATTACTTCTTAATAAAAGATTTAATAAAGGTCTTACTAATAGTAAAGAAATAATAATTAAAGTATTATAGTTATTAAATAGCTTAATAAGAGTTATTATAACCTATATTAATAAATATAAAAATAACCTACTTATTAATATTAGCCTAGGTATACTCCTTTAGTAATACCTTTATTATAAATATTAAAAATAAAGAAATTAACCTCTTAGCTATATTAATAATATTAATAAATATTAAAGATTTCTTATTCCTAGGCTAAAAAATAATTATTTATAAGTTTTATTTTATCTAGGTAAAAAAAGCTTTAGGCTATTATTTACTTACCTAATTTATAAGGGGGTCTTATTAAAGTTTTAAAGATTATACTTTTAGATACTAAGGGTATTTATTAAGGCATTAAATTCCTTAAACTAATTATTAATATATTATATATCTATCTTAATAATAATATAAATAACTTCTTAAACCTTTAGGGACTTATATTAAAGCTCTAAATAATGCTTTTTAAATCTCTATACCTATAATATTAATATAAAAGGCTATGGGTTATTAAATTAATATCCCTGAAGGAAACTAACGTAGTTATAAATAGATATTACGGGCGAACCCATGAGGAAGGTTATTTCTCCCTAGAAAAACCAAGACTAGAGAAACCCTTCTTTATAGCCCCGCTGCGAGCCCTATATAAAACCCGCGGCGAGGCCACGGCGAGTTCTTTTTCTTTCTCTTTCTTTTTTAGTCTTAGATATTTAATTAACTAGTTTACCTTAGCTATATAAGCTTTAGTCTAACCCTAGTATTATCTAAGACTAAATATTAAGCTTACTATTTAGTAATAGAGAGCTTATTATAAATTTATATAATAAAAGAAGGTAATCTTAAGGAGATATCTATAAGAGATATTACCTTTATAAACCTAATTAAGAATTAACTAAGCTAGTTTATAATACTTTTATAGAGTTAACTTAATAATTTATTATTATATATTAAAAAAGTAAAATATTTATAAATAATTAATAATAAATAACTAGCTAATACTCTTAGTTTACTTTAAGAATAAGTTATATATCTATTTATATAGTTTTAGATATTTTAATAGCCTT
The DNA here is from genome assembly GCA_023101225.1 of Fusarium solani-melongenae. NCBI lineage: Eukaryota > Fungi > Ascomycota > Sordariomycetes > Hypocreales > Nectriaceae > Fusarium > Fusarium solani-melongenae. The sequence goes on from CP090031.1 coordinate 4,396,963, forward strand.
ATTACCTTATTAATTATTAGTCTCTTTTATTAAAAATAAAATAAACTTATAGCTTCTTCTTAATAACCCTCTAGAAGAGCCTATTATAAATAAAATTACCCTTAAACTATTAATAATATATATATATAATAAGTAAATTAAATAAGTAAGTAAATTAAAAATCCTAACCTCTTAAACTAGAAATTATAATAAAAATACCATAAATTATCTAATTAATTAAAACTATTTATTATACTCTTCTTTAGATATCTTAATTATTATCTAATAGGTTCTTATATTATAGCTAGGCTTAACATATATGTAACCCGAGCGTCGCAGTCAACCGAGCGTCGCACTTTTCCCTCCTATACCTAACTTTTCATTTAATCAATTAATTCTCAACAACCGATGATATTAGCTCCTTCTATTAAAGCTAGAACCCTTCTTGCCCTTTAGGCCCTTTAAAATAACCCAAAGCTAAGCATCCGACGCGCTGTAATATCCTATGAGGTCTCTAAGCATCACCTATGCCGCCGCTAATAAGGTATTTAATCTTAACTTAATACCTTTAACTAATCGCGTTGGCTCTTTGATCTAGAAGAAGATATCCTTAAGCACTTTATTCTTAATCTAGATTTGCGAGGATTTCCCCCCTAGCTTCGTGGTATTAAAGAATTAGCTAATTAATTACTTGCCGACTATAATGCGCTACTTATTGGCATATATTAGGCTTTAAACTTTATTAGGTAATACTAAGAGCTTAAGATATGTTTTTTTTAGAAATATAATTACTAGAGAGCTAAATATAAAGATTTAATTATTATCTATAATTAGTTTTAGCTTATAATAAATATAATTATAAGATATAATATTTAATTAGATAATATTTATAACTTTAATAAAATTAACTTCTTTATAGGTATAATTATAAGTAAAATAGTTATTATAGGCTTAGAAAAATATTTAAAGCTAAAATTAATATAGCCTAAAAACTAGGAATAAATTATAGTTATTTAGGTAATTAATATAAAAGGCTAGGTAATCTAGTTATTTATTATTAGCATAGGCTAATATTACCTCGCTAATTAGTATTAAGATAATAACCTCTTAGGTAATTAAGCTATTATAATAACCTAAAATAGCTAAATTAATAATAAGACTAGTCTTAAGTAGCTAAGGCACTTTAATTAATATATAGCTAAGTAAATAAATAATTATTATTATTTTTTAATCCTTAATAGCTATAAAAGTTATTACTTTATTAAATTTAAGAGATATTATAAAAAAAAAAATTATCTAGTTTTATATACTATCTTATTTCTCTTATCTACTCTAGCCCCTTAATATTAGGTACTTTAGGCTATTAAAAAAGGCCTATGGTTAAGAAATAAAGTATCTAATTAGATATTTTATTACCTATATTTTAAAGACTAAGTTCTTTCTAGCCTTTTATATTATATATAAGGCCACTATAATAAAAAAAAATATTAGGGGGGCTTTTAAAGAAACTAGTCTTATTCCCCTTAACCTAGAAAATATAATCTTAAAGCTTAATATATAGCTATAGATACTAATACTAGTTAAGGAGGTATCTAATTAATTAACCTCTTAGGCTTTAAGAACCCTAAGGATTATACTTAAGGCCTAATCTTAGTCTAAATACCTTTAAAGATAAATTAAAAGGCATTAAAATAGCTCTCTAGAGTTAATTCTTAAAGTATTAAAGTCTCTTATAAAGGGAATAAAGGCGATTATATATAAGATAGCTCTTATAAGGGCAGAGATATAAGACCTTTAATAGGTAAATGAGATACTTAGTTAGCACTAGAGGGCAAAAAGAACCTAGCTATAAAAAAAAAGGGTTATAATAATAAAGAAAGAAAGGTAAGTAATTAATTAAATAGATATTAATATATAAGTAATAGCTAAATTATCATAGAATAGTAATTAAGGGAGGTTAGTATGACTAAGTATTTAGTATTATAATATATATAGCTAGCCTAGCTATAATATAAGGACTTATTAGGTAGTAATTAAGATATCTAGGGAAGAGTATAATAAATAGTTTTAATTAATTAAATAATTTATAGTATTTTTATTATAATTTTTAAAAAAGAGATTAAAAAAAATATAATACTTAATTAATTATAATACTTAGGTTATATATATATTATTATAAATACTATAATACTAAATACCTAGTTATATTAATCTTTCTTAATTACTACTTTTTAATAATTTTATTATTACTTATATATTAATATTTATTTAATTAATTACTTTTTTTTTTTATTATTATTACCTCTCTTTTTTATAATTAGGCCCTTTTTACTCTTTAGTGCTAGCTTAATATCTTATTTGCCTATTTAAGGTCTTTAACCTTAGCCTTAAGTAAGGCAACCTTATATATAATTATTTTTATTCCCTTAGAAAAAGACTATATAGCTTCTAGAATTAACTCTAGAGAGCTACTTTTATATTTTTTAATTTACCTCTTAAGATATTTTAACTAAGATTAAGCCTTAAGTATAATCTTTAGTATTTATAAGACTTAAGGGGTTAATAATTTAGCCTCCTTCTTAGTAAGTATTAAAGTCTATAGCTATATATTAAGCTTTAAGACTATACTTTCTAGGTTAAGAGGAATAAGCTTAGCCCCTCTAAAGACTAACTTAATATTTTTTTTTATTATAATAGCTTAAAATATAATATAAAAGGCTAAGAAAAACTTAGTCTTTAAAATATAAGTTATAAAGTATTTAATTAAATATTTTATTTCTTAGCTATAAGTATTTTTAAGTATATTAAAATACCTAATATTAAGGGGCTAAAATAAATAAAATAAATAAAATAATATATAAAGCTAGATAATCTTTTTTTTCTTATAATATTTCTTAAATTTAATAAAATAATAACTTTTATAGTTATTAAGGATTAAGAGATAATAAGAATTAATTAATTAATTAATTATATATTAATTAAAATACTTAAGCTATTTAAGACTAATTTTATTATTAATTTAATTATTTTAAGTTATTATAATAGCTTAATTACTTAAGAGATTACTTTCTTAATATTAATTAGCGAGGTAATATTAGCTTATATTAATAATAAATAATAAGATTAATTAGCCTTTTATATTAATATTATATTTTATAATTATATTTACTATAAGCTAGAACTAATTATAAATAATAATTAGATCTTTATATTTAGCTTTTTAGTAATTATATTTCTAAAAAAATATATCTTAAGCTCTAAGTATTACTTAATAAAATTTAAAGGCTAATATATATTAATTAGTAGTATATCGCGGTTAATAAGTAATTAATTAATTATTTCTTTAATATTATAAAGCTAGGGAAGAAATCCTTATAAATCTAGGTTAAGAATAAACTAAATAAGAATCTATTCCTCTAGATCTAATAATTTATATAATTTTAAGATAATATTATATTAAGACTAGATATTATTATATCGGCGCTATAGTATACTATAACTAACTTTATAGGCCTTTATAATATATTTAAGGCCTAACTTAGGGTTATTTTAATAGGCATAAAATATAAAAAGAATTCTAGCCTTATGACTTAGTTATAATATTATAAGTAGTAAAGAATTAATTAATTAAATAATAAGGATATAAGATAAGGGATTTTTAATTTACTTACTTGCCTGATTTACTTACTATATATATATATTAGTACTTAGAACTATATTATAATATAAACCCCTTTTAGACCCTCTTAAGTTTTTAAGAAATTACTATAAATACCTTTTATAATTATAATAAATATATAATAAACTCTTACTTAATACTAAGTTTTACTTAATAAACTAAGAGAAATTTTACCTAATTAATTTATACTTATTATAAAAAGCCTAAAGCCTAGTTATAGTATTTTACTAAGCGGGAGGCATAAGAGGTTATTATAACCCTAAGGATTTTATAAAATACCTTAATTAATTTAATAAGAACTAAAATATATAGGTATATATAATAAGCTTATTATTAAAGCGCTATTAAAAGGCTAATAAGTCTTTTATTACTTTCTTATTAAAGTTTAAATAATATATTATAAAAATAAGAAAAATAACTTAAGAAAATAAAATAAAAATTACTTTTTTAAAAAGACTCTTAAATAAGTAGCTATATTATAGCTTAGTTATTATTTAGCTCTTAGTGACTTATAATCTATAGATTAAATAAGTTTAAGAAATAATATTAAAGCTTAAGAGATTAAGCCTAAAAAGAGAAATAGCCTTAAAGAAGTTATAGTATTATAGCTATAACCTTAGAGAGAGAAATTAATTAAACCGTGGCTACTAGTGACTATAAGGTCCTAGTTAAATATAAGACTATAAAGGAAATACTAAGATAATAAGTATTAGTAAAGTCGCTTAAGAAAAGTAATAAGTCTATAAGAAACCTACTATAAATAAGCAAAAGGCTTATTTTAAGTATAGATCTAAATAATACTTAATAACTAATTGCCCTTATTAGGTTTAATAACCTAACTAATAATATATAGCTAAGGTTAGCCCTCTAGATAACTAAGTAAAGGACTTATAGCTATTTAGTAATAAAGAGCTTAGCCTTAAAGAGAAAAAAAAATTAGCTTTAATATAAAAATAAATATTAGAGCTAATAAAATAAGAGCTTAAAAAATAAGAAAAAAAAAATAAAATATACTTAATAAGTCTATAATAATAAATCTATAAATTAGTACTTATAAGTACTAGGCGCTCTTAGATAATAATTATAATATATTTATATTAATTAACTCTTTCCTTACTTATAAGCTTAACCTATTATATATTAAAAAAAAGCCATAGTGATTTTATAGCTTTATTATAGATAACTAGTTAATAATAGCTAGAGGAGTTATTACCTTTAGAATTAAGATCTAAGAGTATAAATATCTTATATATATATATATGATAAATAGCCTTAATAGAGATATATACCTTAGTAAACTATAAATAAAAGCTAAAAATATTATATACTTTGCGGCCTAGTAATAAATCTAGTATAAGGCTATTAGGATCTTAATATACCTTACTTTAAAGAAAGAACCTAAAGCTATATAATTAATTAGGAATACCTATCTAGTATTAGCTACTACCTTTATTAATATTTATTAATAAGCTAGGAAGTAAAGAGGCTATTAAGAAGATATATTAAGCTTTATTATATTAGTTAGCCTAATAGATATAGCTAAGGCATTAAAGAAGCTTAATAATAAGAATAAACTAATTAACTTGGCTAAGCTAATTCCCTAGGAAATCCTATAAGCCTACCTATGCCTTTTTTTACTTATAGAGGCCTTATAATTACCTCCTTAGTAACTAAGCTATAATTATAAAATTAATCTAGTATAAGACTAATATAGTAATAAGCTAACCTTATCTTAGAGACCCCTATACTTTATATTATAAAAGGAATTAATAGTCTTAAGAAAAATACTTAATAACTTATTAAATAATAGATTTATATAAGCTAGTAGCTTATTTATAATAGCCCTTATATTATTAATTAAGAAACCTAGAGGAGGAGTCTACTTTTATTATAACTATTATGCTCTTAATATAATTATAATATAATTAATAAGTAAGTAAGTTAAATAAGTAAGTAAATTAAAAATATTAACCTCTTAGATTAAAACTATAATAAAATATTATAAATTATTTAATTAATTAAGACTACTTACTATATTTTTCCCTAGATATCTTAATTATTACCTAATATATTCTTATATTATATCTAGGCTTATTATATATACTATAGTATTAAATACCTAGTCTAATTAACCTTCTTTAATTATTACTTCTTAATAATTCTATAACTATTTATATATTAATATTTATCTAATTAATTACTTATAATACTTCTTATATAATTATTATCCCTCTTTTTTATAATCTAGACCTTTTTGCCCTTTAATACTAGCTTAATATCTTATTTACTTCTTAAAGGTTTTAGATCTTACTTCTTAATAAAATAACCTTATATATAACTACCTTTATTACTTTAATATTAAACCTTAAAGCTATAATAATTAACTCTAAGGAGCTATTTTTATGCCTTTTAATTTAATTTTTAAGGTATTTAAATTAAGATTAGGCCTTAAGTAATATCTTTAAGGTCTTTAAAGTCTAAAGGGTCGAGGGTTTAATAACCTCCCTGGGAGATATTAGAGTTTATAGCTATATATTAAGCTTTGAGATTATATTTTTTAGGTTAAGGGGAGTAAGCCTAGTTTCTTTAAATTCTCCCTAGATATTACTTTTAGTAAATATAGCTTTAAAAGCGGCGTAAAATATAGAAAAGAACTTAATCTTTAAAATATAGGTTATAAAGTATTTAATTAGATATTTTATTTATTAATTATATGCCTTTTTAAGTATTAAAAAGTACTTAATATTAAGAAGCTAGAGTAGGTAAGATATATAAGCTAGTATATAAAGAGTAATAATTTTATTTTCCTTATAATATCTCTTAAAATCAGTAAAGTAATAGCTTTTATAACTATTAAGGATTAAAAGATAATAAGGACTAGTTAATTAATTAGTTATATATTAATTAAAATACTTTAGCTACTTAAGACCTAGCTAGTTATTTATTTATTTATTTTAGCTAGTTATAATAACCTAATCGCCCGGGAGGTTATAATCTTAGTATTAATTTATAAGATAATATTAGCTTATACTAATAATAAATAATATAATTAATTAACCTTTAGTATTAATTACTTAAATAATTATAATTTATTCCTAATTTCTAGGCTATATTAATTTTAATCTTTTATGCCTTTTTAAACCTATAATAATTATTCTAATTATTATAATACTTATTATAAAGCTAGTCTTATTAAAGTTCTAAATATTATCTAATTAAATACTATACTTCGTGATTATGCTTTATATAAGCCTAAATTAGCTATAAATAATAAATAAATCTTTATATTTAGCTCTCTAATAGTTATATTTGCGAAATAAATATATCTTTAGCTCTAATTATTACTTCATGAAGTTATAAGCCTAGCACTTACCGATAAGTAATGCATCGCGGTTAGCTAATAGAGAATTAGCTATTTCTTTTATAAAATATAATCGCGAGGGAAATCCTCGTGAATCTAGGTCTAGAATGAATTAGATTATTATCTATTCCTCTAGATTAGATAGTCTTCGTGACTTCAGAATAATATTATATCGCAATTAAATGCCATAGTAGCGGCGATATAAGGTCTCAAAGGGGACTTAGTATATAGTTATTATATATTAAAGGCTTAGTTTTAGGTTATTTTAAAGGGCCTAAAGGGCAAGAAGGATTTTAGCCTTAGTATTTAAGCTTAATATCTTTTTTAGTAAGGAATTAATTAATTAAATAGAAATAATATAAGTTAAGGGATTTTTGACTTACTTACTTATTTAACCTACTTACTTATTAATTATATTATAGTGAAATTATTATTTATTTCTCTTAATTATAAAGACCTTAAGGATCCTAGTTAGAGCTAAGTAGTTTATAAAGCTTAATATAACAGCCGCTTTCTATAAGATTAAGATTAAAAGAGGGTATAAAGCTAAGATAGCTTTTTATATTAGATTTAAGTTATATAAGTAGCTAGTAATCTTATTTAGACTTATTAGCGCTTTTATTATATTTTAGTAATATATTAATAATACCTTTTAAGAATACTTAAATTAATTTATTATAATATATATAAATAATATCTTAATTTATATAAATAAGACTTATAAAGAGTATATAATAAAGGTCTAGCTAGTTTTTAAAGCCCTTAAGAAAGCTAGGTTATACCTAGACCCTAAGAAATATAAATTTATAATTTAAGAAGTAAAATATCTTAGCTTTATTATTAAGGTAAGAAAAGAAATAGCTTATAATCTAAAGAAATAATAAGCTATTTAAAAATAAGTAATACCTTTTATAGTAAAAGAAATATAAAGCTTTATAGGGTTTATTAATTATTATTAAGTCTTTATTTTTAATTTCTTAAAAATTATATTACCTTTAATAAGGCTTTATAAAAAAGAAATACCTTTCTTATAGGGTCCCCGCGAGGAAGTAATATTCTAGGAGCTAAAAAATTATTTTATAAATATCCTTATATTAATAAAATTTAATCCTCTTAAAAAGATATACTTAGAAATTAATTCTTTAAGTAATACTAATAGAGGTATATTTATATAAGTAGACTTTATAAGGAAAACTTAAGTTAATTATATTTTTTTATAATAATATAATTCTATAAAATATAATTATCTTATTTATAATAAAGAGATATTAGTTATTATATATTACTTAAAAGCCTAGAGGTTAAAGCTATAAAGCTATAGCTATTTTATTATCCTTATAAATTATAAAAACCTATATTACTTTATAATTAAGAAGATATTTATAAAGAGGTAAAATAAATAAGCTAGTAAGATAGCTAAGTTTAACTTTAGCCTAAAATATTAACTTAATAACTAAGCTATTATACCTAATATATTAAGTTACCATAAATAAAATACCCTATAAGGAGCTAAAGATAAAAGAGAATAAGGGTATTACTTATAGCTAATACTAACCTCTATACTACCTAGAGTAGCAAGAGGTAAGAAAAAGCCTAGCGAGACTATAGAGGAGACCTTATTAGCCTAAGTAGTCTTTTTAAAATACCTAGAGCTAGAATACCTATAGCATACTATATTACTAGAGGATAAGATCTATAAAGAAGCCCTTATAGTAGTCTAGTATAGAAATTATAGCTTTTACTTTTCCTTAAAGCTAAAAGTTTAAATTATTAAATATAGAATTAATTATATTAAAAGATTAATATATTATAATAAGCTTTAAATTCCTAGAGAAGATAAAATAAATAAATATAATAAATAAGAAAAAAATATCTTATAAATTTATATTATTTAAGTAAAGTATAATATATTTATAATTAGTTACCTAAGATAAAATAATATAATAGCTCTAATATAAAGATATTTCTTTTAGCTAAAGAGCTTATAGCTTATTTATAGCTTTATAGCTAATTATAATATATATAAAAAAAGTATAATTTAATAATAGCTAAAGTAAGGACTACTTAGATTATTATTAGTACCTTAGTAATTTTATAATAACCTCTTTATAGACTTTATAATAAACCTCCTACCTATAGGACCCTTAAGGGTAAAATACCTATAAGTAATTAAGGACTATTTAACCTAAGTAGTAATACTTAAAGCTATAAATAATATAATATATATTATAAGTATATAAACCACCTAAGTAAGTAAACCACTTTCTTTTACCTCTTAAGATAAAAATTATAATAAAAATACTATAACTTATTTAATTAATTAAAACTACTTATTATATTTTTCCCTAGATATCTTAATTACTATTTAATAAGTCTTTATATTATAACTAAGCTTATTATAAATATTATAATACTAAATACCTAGTTATATTAACCTCCCTTAATTATTACTTTATAATAATTTAGCTATTATTTATATATTAATATCTATTTAATTAATTACTTATTTTTTTTTCTTTATTATTATAATCCTTTTTTTTTATAACTAGGTCCTTTTTGCCCTTTAGCGCTAGCTAAGTATCTTATTTACCTCCTAAAGGTCTTAGACCTCTGCCTTAATTAAAGCTATCTTATATATAATAGCCTTTATTCCCTTTATAAGAGACTTTAGGGCTTTAAGGATTAACTCTAGAGAGCTACTTTAGTGCCTTTTAATCTATCTTTTAAGATATTTAGACTAAGATTAGGCCTTAAGTATAGTCTTTAGGGTCTTAGAAGCCTAAGGGGTTAATAGTTTAATTACCTCCTTAATTAGCATTAGCGTCTATAGCTATATATTAAGCTTTGAGATTATATTTTCTAGATTAAGAGGAATAAGCTTAGCCCCTTTAAAAGATACCTTAATGTTTTTCTTTATTATAATAGCCTAAAATATAATATAAAAGGCTAAGAGGAACTTAGTCTTTAAAATATATATTATAAAGTATTTAATTAAATACTTTATTTCTTTCTTATAGGCCTTTTTAAGTATACTAAAGTATATAATATTAAGGGGCTAAAGTAAGTGAGATAAATAAGGTGGCATATAAAGCTAGATAATCTTATTATTATTATAATATCTCTTAAATTTAATAAAGTAATAACTTTTATAGCTATTAAGGATTAAGAGGTAATAAAAACTATTTAATTAATTAGCTATATATTAGTTAAAGTACTTAAGCTACTTAAGACTAGTTTTATTATTAATCTAGCTATTTTAAGTTATTATAATAGCTTAATTACCTAAGAGGTTACTTTCTTAGTATTAATTAGCGAGGTAATACTAGCCCGCGCTAATAATAAATAGCGAGATTAATTAGCCTTTTATATTAATTACTTAGATTACTATAATTTATTCTTAGTTTCTAGGCTATATTAATTTTAGCTTTAAATATCTTTTTAAGCCTATAATAATTATTCTACTTATAATTATACCTATAAGGAAACTAGTCTTATTAAAGTTATAAATATCCCTTATATTAATATTATACTTTATAATTATATTTATTATAAGCTAGAATTAATTATAAATAATAATTAGATCTTTATACTTAGCTCTTTAATAATTATATTTCTAAAAAAAACATATCTTAAGGTCTAGGTATTACTTAATAAGGTTTAAAGCCTAATTTTTATTAATTAATAGTGCATTATAATTAATAAGTAATTAATTAGCTATTTCTTTAATATTATAAAGCTAAGAGGGAAATCCTTATAAATCTAGGTTAAGAATAAAGTAAATAAGGATTTATTTCTCTAGATTAAATAGCTAATATAATTTTTAGATAATATCGCATTGAGATTAAATGCCTTACTATTAGTGATATAATATTATTTAATTAACCTTATAGATATCTATAGCGTATTAGAGGCTTAGTCTTAGGTTATTTTAAAGGGCCTAAAGGGCAAGAAGTATTCTAGCCTTATAATTAGACTATGATAGGCTAAATAATTAAAAATTAATTAATTAAATAGAGAGGATATAAGTTAAGGGATTTATAGTTTACTTACTTAGGTGGTTTATATACTTATAATATATATTAAATACTATAATATATATATAGTAATTCCTTAATTATTATTATTACTTTTATAAAATACTAAAGTTAATTATAAGTAATAAAGGGTTTAATTAAATAAGTGCCTTTTAATAAGCCCTTTACTAGCTTATAGGGATTAAGTAGTATCTTAATATAGCCTACTACCCTTAGATTAATAATAAGCCTAAATAAATTAATTAAGATATATAAGGCTACCTATAGGTATATATTAGCTTTAATTAAGATAATTAAGGCAAGCTCTTACTTATAGTATAATTAGCTATAAATAACTATAACTACGCTATAATTAATATAAGCCCTTTTTTATTAAGTATAGATATTATATATATCCCTTCTTAATTAATAAAGTAAAAGTATTTATATTATAGAGTTATAATAAAGCTAATATAAAGGCTTTTATAAAGAGACTTTAAGAGGTTATTAAATTTATATAAGCTAATATACTTAATAAGCGAGTAAAATAAATAAGTAAGTAAAATAAAAATCCCTTAACTTATATTATCTCTATTTAATTAATTAATTCTTAACTACCTAGTATATTATAATCTAATTATAAGACTAGAATACTTCTTGCCCTTTAGGCCCTTTAAAATAACTTAAAATTAAAGCTCTAATACACTATAATAATTTATATAATTAATTTAATAACGCTCTGGCGTTAGCAATAAGGTATATAGTCTTAATATAATATTATCCTTAACTTATATCAGCTATTTAATCTAGAGGAATAAATCCTTATTTATTTTATTCTTAACCTAGATTTATAAGGATTCCCCCCCTAGCTTTATAATATAAAGGATATAGCTAATTAATTACTTATTAACTATAACACGCTACTAGTTAGCATATATTAGGCTTATAACTTTATTAAGTAATACTAAGAGCTTAAGATATTTTTTTTTATAAATATAACTACTAGAGAGCTAAGTATAAAGATCTAATAATTATTTATAATTAATTTTACCTTATAAGGAATATAATCTTAAAGTATAATATTTAATTAAATAATCTTTATAACTTTAATAAAATTAGCTTTCTTATAGATATAATTATAAGTAAAATAGTTATTATAGGTTTAAAAAGGTATTTAAAGCTAAAATTAATATAGCCTAGAAATTAAAAATAAATTATAATTATCTAAGTAATTAATATAAAAGGCTAGGTAATTTAATTATTTATTATTAATATAAGCTAATATTACCTTATTAATTAATACTAAAATAATAACCTCTTAGGCAATTAGGCTATTATAATAACTTAAAATAACTAAATTAATAATAAGACTAGTCTAAAGTAGCTAAAATACTTTAATTAATATATAGCTAAGTAATTAAATAATTATTATTATCTTTTAATTCTTAATAATTATAAAAGTTATTATTTTATTAAATTTAAAAGATATTATAAAAAAAAAATTATTTAGCTTTATATATTATCTTATTTCTCTTATTTACTTTAGCCCCTTAATATTAGGTATTTTAAGCTATTAAAAAAAGCCTATAATTAAGAAATAAAATATCTAATTAAATACTTTATTACTTATATTTCAAAGACTAAGTTTTTTCTAGCCTTTTATATTATATATAAGGCTATTATAATAAAAAGAAATATTAAGAAGGCTTTTAAAAAAGCTAATCTTATTTCTCTTAACTTAGAAAGTATAATCTTAAAGCTTAATATATAGCTATAGACTTTAATACCTACTAAGGAGAGAGCTAAACCCTTTACCTCTTAGGTCTTAAGGACCCTAAAGACTATACTTAAGGCTAGATCTTAATTTAAATACCTTAAAAGATAAATTAAAAAGTATAAAAGTAGCTTCTTAGAGTTAATTATAGAGGCTATAAAGTTTCTTATAAAGGTAATAAAGAGAAATATATATTAAATAATATTATTATAGGCTAAGATTAAAGACCTTTAAGAGATAAATAAGATATTAAGCTAGTGCTAAAGAGTAAAAAGAATTAAATTATAAAAAAGAGATATTATAATAGTAAAAAAGAAAAGGTAAGTAATTAATTAAATAAATATAAATATATAAGTAATAGCTAAATTATTAAGAAATAATAATTAAGGAAGGTTAATTAAACTAGGTATTTAGCGCTATAATATCTATAATAAGCCTAGGTATAATATAAAGACTTATTAAGTAATAATTAAGATAATATATATATATAATAAGTAGATTAGGCAAGTAAGTAAATTAAAAATCCCTTATCCTATATCCTTACTATTTAATTAATTAATTCTTTATTACCTATAATATTATAGCTAAGTTATAAGACTAGAGTTCTTTTTATACTTTATGCCTATTAAAATAACCCTAAATTAGGCCTTAAATATACTATAAAGGCCTATAAAGTTAGTTATAGTATACTATAGCGCTAATATAATAGTATCTAGTCTTAATATAATATTATCTTAAAATTATATAGATTATTAGATCTAGAGAAATAGATCCTTATTTAGTTTATTCTTAACCTAGATTCACGAGGATTTCTCCCCTAGCTTTATAATATTAAAGAAATAGCTAATTAATTACTTATTAACCGCGATATACTACTAATTAATATATATTAGTCTTTAAATTTTATTAAGTAATACCTAAAGCTTAAGATATATTTTTTTAGAAATATAATTACTAAAGAGCTAAATATAAAGATTTAATTATTATTTATAATTAGTTCTAGCTTATAATAAATATAATTATAAAGTATAATATTAATATAAGAGATATTTATAACTTTAATAAAATTAGCTTTCTTATAGGTATAATTATAAATAAAATAATTATTATAGGCTTAAAAAGATATTTAAAGCTAAAATTAATATAGCTTAGAAATTAAAAATAAATTATAATTATTTAAGTAATTAATATAAAAGGCTAATTAATCCTATTATTTATTATTAATATAGGCTAATATTATTTTATTAATTAATATTAAGAAAATAATCTCTTAAGTAATTAAGCTATTATAATAACTTAAAATAATTAGATTAATAATAATATTAGTCTTAAGTAGCTTAAGTATTTTAATTAATATATAATTAATTAATTAATTAATTTTTATTATCTCTTAATCCTTAATAACTATAAAAATTATTACTTTATTAAATTTAAGAAATATTATAAAAAAAAGAAAATTATTAAGCTTTATATATTACTTTATTTATCTTATTTATTTTAGCCCCTTAATATTAAATATTTTAATATACTTAAAAATATTTATAGCTAAAAATAAAGCATTTAATTAAATACTTTATAACTTATATTTTAAAGACTAAGTTTTTCTTAGTCTTTTATATTATATTTTAAGTTATTATAATAAAAAAAAATATTAAGTTAGCCTTTAGAGGGGCTAAGCTTATTCCTCTTAATTTAAAAAGTATAATCTTAAAGCTTAATATATAGCTATAGATTTTAATACCTACTAAGAAGGAGGCTAAATTATTAACCCCTTAGGTCTTATAGATACTAAAGACTATACTTAAGGCTTAATCTTAGTTAAAATACCTTAAGAGGTAAGTTAAAAGATATAAAAGTAGCTTCTTAAAGTTAATTCTAGAAGCTATATAGTCTTTTTTTAAAGAAATAAAAATAATTATATATAAGGTTGCCTTACTTAAGGCTAGGGTTAAAGACCTTAAATAAGTAAATAAGATATTAAGCTAGCACTAGAGGGCAAAAAGGGCCTAATTATAAAAAAGAGGGATAATAATAATAAAAAAAAGAAGAAAAGTAATTAATTAAATAAATATTAATATATAAGTAATAATAAAATTATTAAAAAGTAATAATTAAGAAAGGTTAATATAACTAAGTATTTAATATTATAATATTTATAGTAAGCCTAGCTATAATATAAAGACCTATTAAGTAATAATTAAAATATCTAGGGAAAAATATAATAAGTAATTTTAATTAATTAAATAATTTATAGTATTTTTATTATAGTTTCTAGTTTAAGAGGTTAGGATTTTTAATTTATTTATTTACTTAATTTACTTATTATATATATATATTATTTAAGAAAGAATATAATAAGTAATTTTAATTAATTAAATAATTTATAATACTTTTATTATAATTTTTAATAAAAAAGTTAGGATTTTTATTTTATTTATTTATTTATTTTACTTATTTATTAAGTATATTAATATAATAGCTATATAATAATATTAAGGAGATATTATTAATTAATAATAAAGACTTATTAAATATTATAAAATAAGAGATACAGTATAATATATATATATAATAAGTCAGATAATTAAGTAAGTTAAATAAAAATCCCTTAACTTATATCTTCTCTATTTAATTAATTAATTCTTAACCCTTTATAATGCCTTAATTAAATACTAAAGCTAGAATTCTTTTAGTACTTTAAGCCTATTAAAATTAGCTAAATCTTAGTCTTTAATGCGCCGCAAAAATCTATAAAGTCAGCTATAATATACTTTATAATTAATATATTAGCACCTAAGCCTAAGTAGATTTTATCCTAAAATTATATTAGTTATCTAAATTAGAGGAAGAGATCCTTTATTACTTTATTTTTAACCTAGATTTATAAGGATTTCCCCCCTAGCTTTATAGTATTAAAGAAATAGCTAATTAATTACTTATTAACCGCGACGCGCTACTTATTAGTATATATTAGGCTTATAATTTTATTAAGTAATACTAAGAGCTTAAGATATATTTTTTTTAGAAATATAATTATTAAAGAGCTAAGTATAAAGATCTAATTATTATCTATAATTAGTTTTAGCTTATAGTAAATATAATTATAAAGTATAATATTTAATTAGATAATTTATATAACTTTAATAAGACTAGCTTCCTTATAGGTATAATTATAAGTAAAATAATTATTATAGGCTTAGAAAGGCATTTAAAGCTAAAATTAATATAACTTAAAAACTAGAAATAAATTATAATTATCTAGGTAATTAATATAAAAGGCTAGGCGATCTAGCTATTTATTATTAATACAGGCTAATATTACCTCACTAATTAATACTAAGAGAGTAACCTCTTAGGTAATTAAGTTATTATAATAACCTAAAATAGCTAGACTAATAATAAGACTAGTCTTAAGTAGCTTAAGCACTTTAACTAATATATAACTAAGTAAATAAATAATTATTATTATTTTTTAATCCTTAATAACTATAAAAGTTATTACTTTATTAAATTTAAGAGATATTATAAGGAAAAAAAAATTATTTAGCTTTATATACTACCTTATTCCTTTTATCTACTCTAGCCCCTTAATATTAAATACTTTAGGCTATTAAAGAAGGCCTATAGTTAAGAAATAAAGTATCTAATTAAATACTCTATTACTTATATTTCAAAGACTAAGTTCTTTCTAGCCTTTTATATAATATATAAGGCTATTATAATAAAAAGAAATATTAAGAGGGCTTTTAAAAGAGCTAGTCTTATTCCCCTTAACCTAGAAAGTATAGTCTTAAAGCTTAATATATAGCTATAGATATTAATATTAATTAAAGAGGTATCTAATTAATTAACCTCTTAGGCTTTAAGGACCCTAAGGACTATACTTAAGGCCTAATCTTAGTCTAAATACCTTAAAAAATAAATTAAAAGGTATTAAAGTAGCTCTCTAGAGTTAATTCTTAAAGTATTAAAGTTTCTTATAAAAGAAATAAAAGTAATTATATATAAGATAGCTTTTATAAGGATAAAGGTCTAAGACCTTTAATAGGTAAATAAGATATTAAGCTAGCGCTAGAGGGCAAAAAGGACCTAGCTATAAAATAAAGAGGTAATAATAATAAAAAAAGAAAAGTAAGTAATTAATTAAATAGATATTAATATATAAATAATAGCTAAATTATCGCGGAGTAGTAATTAAGGGAGGTTAATATAACTAAGTATTTAGTATTATAATATTTATAATAAGCCTAGCTATAATATAAAGACTTATTAAGTAGTAATTAAGATATCTAGAGAAAAATATAATAAATAGTTTTAATTAATTAAATAATTTATAGTATTTTTATTATAATTTTTATTAAAGAGGTTAAGAAAAGTATCTAACTTACTTAATTATCTAACTTATTATATATATATATTAATTAAACCTTATAAATATTAAAATAAAAAGACCTTATAAAAAGCTTAATTAGTTATATCTTAAATATATAATTATATAAGTAATAAGCCTATATATAATATAGCTAAATATATTAAGAAGAGTCTTTTTATAATTTTATATTAACCTTATAAGGAGGGCATAATAAGACCCCTAGCCTAGTTAATAAAATAATAACTTTTAGCTATTAATAATTAAAATAAATAAAAAAAGTTAAATAAGAGATTAAAGAAATCTTATATATATGCTAATAATAGCGAGGTCGCGGGTAAATATATTAAGCCCTTATATAATAAAAGAGTTATAAATAACTAACTTAAGAGCTAATATTAGAATTATAAGAAATAGTAGTGCTTAAATAGTTTAAGGAAGCATATAGTCTTATATAAGATAATAATAGCCTTATTAGCGACTATATAATTAAGTTATAGTAAGCTTATAAATAAGACTCTCTCTTATTAATAAAAAAAAAATATTATATATAAAATAATAACTTAAGGTTTATATAAAGGGATTATATATAAGGGTAATATAAAAAAGAGATAAGTAAGACTATTATAAGGCCGCAAAGAGAAAGTAAAGATTAAATATAAAGTAAGTAAGAAGGCTTTAGCTAAAACTAGTTTAATACTATATAAAAATATAAAATACTATAGCTATAAGGTAATTATTTAAATAATTAATAATAGCCTAGTAGTAATAAAATAAAAAATAAATATTAACCCCTTAAGGCTTAAATATCTTAGTCTTCTTAGCCTTAGTCTTATATAAAGTAAAAGCCTTATACTTTTAGCTAGACTTTATAATAAACCTATTAGTATTTTTATTAATGCCCTTAGTAATATCCTTAGTAATATTATTATTATTATTATTAGTATTATCCTTAGAAATATTATTCTTAATATTATTAATACTAGTAGTAAGGATAATAGAGCTTATATAGCTAGGTAGCTATATACTTAAAGTATTAATAGCGAGGTATTTTTTAATAATTATATAAAGGGAGTTAATAATATTAATTTAAATCTTTAAACTCTTAATAGCGAGGGCATATAACTATATAGTGAGATTATTAATAATATATAACTTAATAATATCTATACTAAGTGGCCTAGTTAATTAAGTAGCTTAAAAATCTTAACCCTTTTTTATAATTATAATAAAAACATAATAAACTATTTAATTAATTAAAACTACTTATTATATTCTTTCTTAGATATCTTAATTATTACTTAATAAGTCCTTATATTATAACTAGGCTTATTATAAATATTATAATATTAAATACCTAGTTATATTAACCTCCTTTAATTATTACTTTATAATAATTTAGCTATTACTTATATATTAATATCTATTTAATTAATTACTTATTTTTCTTTTTTATTATTATAACTCTTTTTTTTTATAATTTAGTCTATTTTACCTTTTAATATTAGCTTAATATCTTATTTATTTATTAAAGGTCTTAGATCTTTGCCCTTATAAGAGCTATCTTATATATAATTATCTTTATTTCCTTTATAAAAGACTTTAATACTTTAAAAATTAACTCTAGAGAGCTATTTTAATGCCTTTTAATTTATTTTTTAAGGTATTTAAATTAAGATTAGGCCTTAAGTATAATCCTTAGGGTTCTTAAAGCCTAAAAAGTTAATTAATTAAATACCTCTTTAACTAATATTAATATCTATAGCTATATATTAAGCTTTAAGATTATACTTTCTAGGTTAAAAGAAATAAGATTAGCTTTTTTAAAAGCCTTCTTAATATTTCTTTTTATTATAATAGCCTTATATATAATATAAAAGGCTAAAAAAAACTTAGTCTTTAAAATATAAGTAATAAAGTATCTAATTAAATATTTTATTTCTTAATTATAGGCCTTTTTTAATAGCCTAAAATACCTAATATTAAGGGGCTAAAGTAAATAAAAGAAATAAGATAATATATAAAGCTAAATAATATATATAATAAGCTTATATCCTAGATAAGTATATATCCTAAAAATCCCTTAATCTCTTTCTCTTTTATTTAATTAATTAATTCTTAATTACTAAATATATTTAAATTTAATAGCGAGGGTAATATACTTCTTGCCCTTTAAGTGCTTTAAAATAATCTAAAATTATATATTTAATGCGTTATATTAATCTATAATATCTGCCTTAAAAAGCTAAGTCGCCGCTAAAAAGGCATATAATCTCGATGTAATTAAATTCCTAAATCACGCAAACTATTTAATCTAGAGGAATAAATCATTATTTAGTTTATTCTTAACCTAGATTTACAAGGATTTCCCCCGCGATTACGTGGTATTAAAGAAATAGCTAACTAATTACTCGCTAACTATAATGCGCTATTTATTAATAAGCGCTAAGCTTCTAACTTTATTAAGTAGCACTTAGACCTTAAGATATATTTTTTTTAAAAATATAATTACTAGAGAGCTAAGTATAAAGATTTAATTATTATTTATAACTAGTTTATACTTATAATAAATATAATTATAAAATATAATATCTAATTAAAAAATATTTATAACTTTAATAAGACTAGCTTTATAATAGGTATAATTTAAAGTAAAATAGTTATTATAGGCATAAATAGGCATAAAAAGCTAAAATTAATATAGCCTAGAAATTAAAAATAAATTATAATTACTTAAGTAATTAATATAAAAGGCTAAGTAATCTTATTATTTATTATTAATATAAGCTAATATTACCTTATTAATTAATATTAAGAAAGTAACCTCTTAGGTAATTAAGCTATTATAATAACTTAAAATAACTAGATTAATAATAAAACTAGTCTAAAGTAGCTAAAGCACTTTAATTAATATATAATTAATTAATTAATTAATTCTTATTATTTCTTAATCTTTAATAGCTATAAAAGTTATTATTTTATTAATTTTAAGAGATATTACTAAGATAATAATATTATTATATTTTATATATTACCTTATTTATCTTATTTACTTTAGCTCCTTAATATTAAGTACTTTAATATACTTAAGAGCACTTATAGTTAAGAAATAAAGTATTTAATTAGATATTTTATAATTTATATTTTAAAAACTAAGTTCTTTCTAGCCTTTTATATTATATTTTAGGCTATTATAATAGAAAAAAATATTAAGTTAGCCTTTAAAGAAACTAAGTTTATTCCTTTTAACCTAGAAAGTATAATCTTAAAGCTTAATATATAGCTATAGACTTTAATGCCTACTAAGGAAGTAATTAAACCCTTAACCCCTTAGGTCTTAAAAACCCTAAAGACTATACTTAAGGCTTAATCTTAGTTAAAATACCTTAAGATATAAATTAAAAGGCATAAAAGTAGCTCCCTAGAGTTAATTTTAGAAGTTATATAATCTTTTTCTAAGGGAATAAAGATAATTATATATAAGGTTACCTTACTTAAGGCTAAGGTTAAAGATCTTAAATAGGTAAATAAAATACTAAGCTAGCACTAGAGGGCAAAAAAGACCTAATTATAAAAAAAAGGGGTAATAATAATAAAAGAAAGAAGATAAGTAATTAATTAAATAGATATTAATATATAGGTAGTAGCTAAATTATTATAAAGTAGTAATTAAGAGAGGTTAATATAACTAAGGGTTTAATATTATAGTATTTATAATAAGTCTAGTTATAATATAAAAACCTATTAAGTAATAATTAAGATATTTAGGAAAAAGTATAATAAATAGTTTTAATTAATTAAATAATTTAAAGTATTTTTATAGTAATTTTTAATATAAAAAATAAAGATTTTTAAGATATATACTTAATATATATATATAATAAGTTAAATAATTAAGTAAGTTAAATACTTTTCTTAATCTCTTTAATAAAAATCATAATAAAAATACTATAAATTATTTAATTAATTAAAACTACTTATTATATTTTTCCCTAGATATCTTAATTACTACTTAATAAATCCTTATATTATAACTAGGCTTACTATAGATACTATAATATTAAATACCTAGTTATATTAACCTCCCTTAATTATTACTTTGTGATAATTTAGCTATTACTTATATATTAATATTTATTTAATTAATTACTTACCTTTCTTCTTTTATTATTATTACCCCTTTATTTTATAGCTAGGTCCTTTTTACCCTTTAGTGCCGGCTTAGTATCTTATTTGCTTATTAAAGGTCTTAAATCTTTGCCCTTATAAGAGCTATCTTATATATAATTACCTTTATTCCTTTTATAAGAAACTTTAATACTTTAAGAATTAACTCTAGAGAGCTACTTTAGTGCCTTTTAATTTATCTTTTAAGGTATTTAGATTAAGATTAGGCCTTAAGTATAGTCCTTAGGGTTCTTAAAGCCTAAGAGGTTAATTAATTAGATGCCTCCTTAATTAGCATTAGTATCTATAGCTATATATTAAGCTTTGAGATTATACTTTCTAGGTTAAAGAGAATAAAACTAGCTTCTTTAAAAGCCCTTTTAATATTTCTTTTTATTATAGTGGCCTTATATATTGCGTAGAAGGCTAAAAAGAACTTAGTCTTTAAAATATAGGTAATAAAGTATCTAATTAGATACTTTATTTCTTAATTATAGGCCTTTTTTAATGGCTTAAAGTACCTAATATTAAGGGGCTAAAGTAAATAAGAGGAATAAGGTAGTATATAAAGCTAAATAATTTTTTTCTCTTTATAATATCTCTTAAATTTAATAAAGTAATAACTTTTATAGCTATTAAGGATTAAAAGATAATAGTAATTATTTATTTACTTAGCTATATACTAGTTAAAGTACTTAAGCTACTTAAGACTAGTCTTATTATTAGTCTAGCTATTTTAAGTTATTATAATAGCCTAATCGCCTAAGAGGTTACTCTCTTAATACTAATTAGCGAGGTAATATTAGCCCGCGCTAATAATAAATAGCTAAATCACCTAGCCTTTTATATTAATTACTTAAATAATTATAATTTATTCCTAGTTTCTAAGCTATATTAATTTTAGCTTTAAATGCCTTTCTAAGCCTATAATAACTATTTCGCTTATAATTATGCCTATAAGGAAGCTAGTCTTATTAAAGTTATATAAATTATCTAATTAGATATTATACTTTATGATTATATTTACTATAAGCTAAAACTAATCGCGGATAATAATTAGATCTTTATATTTAGCTCTCTAGTAATTATTTTTCTAAAAAAAATATATCTTAAGCTCTTAGTATTACCTAATAAAGTTATAAGCCTAATATATGCCAATAAGTAATGCATCGCGGTTAATAAGTAATTAATTAGCTATTTCTTTAATACTATAAAGCTAAGAAGAAAATCCTCATAAATCTAGGTTAAGAATAAAGTAATAAAGGATCTCTTCTTCTAGTTTAGATAACTAATATAATTTTAAGATAAAATCTATTTAGGCTTAGGTACTAATATATTAGTCATAGAGTATACTATGGCTAACTTTATAGATCTTTATAGCGCATTAGAGACTAAGATTTAGCTAATTTTAATAGGCTTAAAGTGCTAGAAGAATTCTAGCTTTAGTATTTAATTAAGGCATTATAAAGAGTTAAGAATTAATTAATTAAATAAAGAAGATATAAGTTGAGGGATTTTTATTTAACTTACTTAACTATCTAACTTACTATATATATATGTTATCTAGAATATAAGCTTATTATATATATTAATCTTTTTTTCTTTATAATATCTCTTAAATTTAATAAAGTAATAATTTTTATAACTATTAAGGATTAAAAAATAATAGTAATTATTTAATTATTTAGTTATATATTAGTTAAAGTACTTAAGCTACTTAAGATTAATCTTATTATTAATCTAATTATTTTAAGTTATTATAATAGCTTAATTACTTAGGAAGTTACTTTTTTAATATTAATTAATAAGGTAATATTAGCCCGCGCTAATAATAAATAACTAGATTACCTAGCTTTTTATATTAATTACTTAGATAATTATAATTTATTTCTAGTTTTTAAGTTATATTAATTTTAGCTTTAAATACCTTTTTAAACTTATAATAACTATTTTATTTATAATTATACCTATAAGAAAACTAATCTTATTAAAGTTATATAAATTATTTAATTAAATATTATATTTTATAATTATATTTACTATAAGTATAAACTAATTATAGATAATAACTAGATCTTTATACTTAGCTTTTTAATAGTTATATTTCTAAAAAAATATATCTTAAGCTCTAAGTATTACTTAATAAAGTTATAAGCTTAATATATATTAATTAGTAGCGCATTATAATTAATAAGTAATTAATTAGTTATTTCTTTAATATTATAAAGCTAAGAGGGAAATCTTTATAAATCTAAGTTAAGAATAAAATACTTAAGGATTTATTTCTCTAGATTTAATAATTAATATAATTAATTAAAGATATTATATTAAGACTAAATGCCTTATTAATAATAGCATAGGGTTTTATAATTAACTTTATATATCTCTATAATATATTAAAGACTTAATTTTAAGTTATTTTAAAGAGCCTAAAGAGTAAGAAGTATCCTAGCCTTATAATTAATCTATAATATACTAGGCAGTTAAGAATTAATTAATTAAATAGAGATAATATAGGTTAAGGGATTTTTAGGCCACTTAGTTAACTAGGCCACTTAGTATATATATATATTAGTAGTAGTAGCGGCCTAGGTAGTAAAATAGGCATAATTAATAGGAATACTATAATAAAATTAACATAAGGCATAGCAGCCTTTATTAAGCGCTATAACCACTGCTTAGTAAAGAGTTAATAAAGCTATTATAATAAAGTTAATAAGAACTTATAGTATTAGCTAGGTAAATAATATTATTAGCTTAATCTTAGCTTTAAAAAAAAAATAATAAAAATAAATTAATATTTATAAGAGAGCTATAAGTTTATAAAAAATTAATAATAAAAATATATTAAAAAAAATAATATATATATAAGCAAGTATTATAGTTATATAAGTATTATAAAAATCTCTTAACTTATATCTTTTTTATTTAATTAATTATTTCTTAACCACCTAGTATATTATAGGCTTTTATTAAGTCTAGAATACTTCTTGCCCTTTAGGCTATGCAAAATAACCCTAAGTTAAGTATTTAACAAGCTACAACTATCTATAAGGTTTATTATTATACCTTATATCATAAATAACATAGTATTTAATCTTAATATAATACTATTTAGAAATCATATTAGCTATCTAATTTAAAGAAATAAATCCTTATTTATTTTATTTTTAACCTAGATTCGCGAGGATTTCCTCCCTAGCTTTATAATATAAAGGAAATAGCTAATTAATTACTTACCAACTATAATGCGCCACTTATTAATATATATTAAGCTTATAACTTTATTAAGTAATACCTAGAGCTTAAGATATATTTTTTTTAGAAATATAATTATTAAAAAGCTAAATATAAAGACCTAATAATTATTTATAACTAGTTTTAGCTTATAAGGAGTATAATTATAAAGTATAATATTTAATTAAATAATTTTTATAACTTTAATAAGACTAGCTTCCTTATAGATATAATTATAAATAAAATAGTTATTATAGGCTTAAAAAGGTATTTAAAGCTAAAATTAATATAGCCTAGAAACTAAGAATAAATTATAATAATCTAAGTAATTAATATAAAAGGCTAAGTAATCTAGTTATTTATTATTAATATAAGCTAATATTACCTTATTAATTAATACTAAGATAATAACCTCTTAGGTAATTAAGCTATTATAATAACTTAAAATAGCTAGATTAATAATAAGATTAATTTAAAGTAATTAAAATACTTTAATTAATATATAACTAAGTAATTAAATAATTATTATTATTTTTAATTCTTAATAGCTATAAAAATTATTATTTTATTAAATTTAAAAGATATTATAAGAAAAAGAAAATTATTTAGCTTTATATATTATTTTATTTATTTTATTTATTTTAGCCTCTTAATATTAAGTACTTTAAGCTATTAAAAAAGGCCTATAATTAAGAAATAAAATATCTAATTAAATATTTTATTACTTATATTTTAAAAACTAAATTCTTTTTAGCCTTTTATATAATATATAAGGCTATTATAATAAAAAAAAATATTAAAGGGGCTTAAAAAAAATTAGCCTTATTCCTCTTAACTTAGAAAGTATAATCTTAAAGCTTAATATATAGCTATAAATATTAATATTAATTAAGGAGGCTTTTAATTAATTAACCTCTTAGGCATTAAAGACCCTAAAGATTATATTTAAGGCCTCATCTTAGTTTAAATACCTAGAAAAATAAATTAAGAGGCATTAAAGTAGCTCCCTAGAGTTAATCCTTAAAGCCCTAAGGTCTCTTAAGAAAAGAATAAAAATAATTATATATTAGGTTATCTTACTAGCTACTAAGAATAAAGACCTTTAAGAAATAAATAAGATACTTAGTTAGTACTAGAGGGTAAAAAGGACTAGATTATAGAAAAGAAGGGTTATAATATTAAAAAAAAAGGTAAGTAATTAATTAAATAAATATTAATATATAAGTAATAATTAAATTATTATAAAGTAGTAATTAAGAGAGGTTAATATAACTAAGTATTTAGTATTATAATATTTATAATAAGCTTAATTATAATATAAAGACTTATTAAGTAATAATTAAGATATCTAGAAAAGAATATAATAAGTAATTTTAATTAATTAATTAATTTATAATATTTTTATTATAATTTCTAGCTTAAAGGTTAAGATTTTTATAATACTTATATAATTATAATACTTACTTATTATATATATTAGGCTTATATAATTTATTATTATACTTATTACTATAATAAATAATATAAGACTTTATAGCCTTAGTAAGATATTAGCTAGTATTATTAAAAAGGTAATAAACAACTATATGCTTAAGATATAATTAATATTAAGGCCTATATAGGTTAGCTAAGATAAAGTAATATATATAAGTATACTTATATAATATATATAATATATAGGGAGAAAAATAAAATAAAAAAGAAAGCAGTATATAAGATCTATTAATAAGCTAGCAGCGGGTTAGTAAAAGAGTCTTAGGGAAGAGGTAAGTAAAATATTAATTTATAGCTAGGGCTACTTATAAAATAAAAGGGTTAAAGAAAAAAAAAAAGCTTAAGAAAGTATAAAAGGGCTTTTTATGCCCTAGTGCATAAGCTATAGTAATTTATTATTATTATACTATTTTAAGTATATTTTCTTTTTATTATTATTTTTATTATTATTATTAAATAAAGAAATATAAAAAGGCTAAGAATATATAAGGACTAAGGCGCTAAGAATATAATATAAGCTTATAGAGAATATATAAGGATATAAACCTTTTTAATATAACCTAGGCTATATCTTAAGTAACTTAATTATATTAATCTAAGCGCGATTATATAGATATTAATAAAATTAATAAGATATATAAAAAATAAAATATAAGTAGCAAAGAATTAGTTATAAATACGCCGCAAAGATATATATAAAACTAAAAAGGGGGGATATTATTATAGGCGAACCCATGAGGAAGGTTATTTCCCCCTAGAAAAACTAAGACTAAAGAAACCCTTCTTTATAGCCCCGCTGCGAGCCCTATATAAAACCCATAGCGAGGCCACAGCGAGTTCTTTTTCTTTCTCTTTCTTCTTTAGTCTTAGATATTCAATCAACTAGTTCACCTTAGCTGCACAAGCTTTGGTCCGACCCTAGCAATCAGTGGCATGACCTTATATTCTGCCTATAGACTAGATACCCGGCACTCCCTTAATAAGTAACTCCCACTTTTCTTAGAGGCTAAGAAATAAGTATAGAAGTAGAAACTAATCCTTATAATTAATAAAGTTAGTATACTTAGAGGTATTACTCTATATAAGGCTAATTATTATCTTTAGTCGCTCTGCGACTACTTAGATAAGCCCTTTAGTAGTCTTTTTATTATTCTTTTAATAGGTAATTTTTATTAATTCGCACCTATATAAGAGATAAGCCTCCTAGTAGATTAAATAGCGAATCCTATCTCTGCCCCTGTGAGCTAAGCTATGATTTCTTACTACCGCGGCTTTAATCTCTGGCTAATATTTAAGACCATAGTTCTCCTTGAAGAGCAGGTCTGCGCATGAGATAACCCCGAGCTAGGGGCTCTTCTAGATAGAGTGCGACATAGCACCTAGATATAGTAAGATCTATACCTATTAAATACAAAGCCGGTCGACCGCTCTGATATTACCTTTAGTAATAGCTTGCGCGCTATAATACCTCTTAACCGCAACCAATAGAGCCTCAATATGGAGGCCATTGTGGACTGGGCGTATTGAGACTGTATGACTAAGATGGTCTGATCTACTGGTGGCAGGGATGTGGATACTATGTGAGGAGCTGTGCTCCTCTCGGACATATGTAACTTAGACCTTTCAACAACACAACACCTTCTACTCCCGCAGTGTTGCTTCATCAGGGCGCGCTTCAACGAGAGGCACATCTCCGTCTTTATATCGACCTATACCTAGAGAAGAGCCTGCCTGTCCCAGTATGAGATCGCGGAGGCGATTAAGCAAGGGGACGACTCTAAGTACAAGGTCCTAGGCCTCTTCTTGTATGCCTAGGGGATGCCTATGGTTATCAATAAGAATATATATACCGGATTAAAGGTTATCAATGGCGCAGAATTTACTGCAGTAGACATCATCCCCGATCCGAAACACCCAGGATACCATCTTGCGGACGACGTCACCGTCCACTTCGGCCCACCGCTAGACATCTTATTACAGTCGAGCGAGACGACGAGTTTGGCGGTCCCCGCCCTCCCAGCGGAGATGGTGCTCATCCGCCCAATCTCGCACACCCTTGATCCAACCGATTCCCACTTCAAGTTCTTGTCAACGAAATGCACCCGGCGGGGACTGCCAGTTGCCCCCGCCTTTGTTCTTACCGACTATAAGTCCCAGTCCAAAACGTTTGCGGAGGTTCTCTTGGAGCTGAGGGGAAATCGTATGACTAATGGCGAACTCTCCAAATGTGATTTTACTAGCCTCTACGTGCAGTTGTCCAGGTGTACGACGCTTCGAGGCATTAAGCTTCTCAGCCCTGTGCGGCCTCAGGACTTCATTAGTAACAAGCTGGACCAGACTATGGTAGATGCGATGCAGAGACTTAAAAACCTGACCGCGGAGACGAAACGAATTTATGAGGGCCAGCGTTTGTGATGCATGTCTATGGATCGATGGGTTCTCAGCGAGGGGAGGGTTCAGCGTGATGCCTACTGCCTGGATTTCTCGTAGTTCTCAAGGGTATTCATCTCAATATTATCAATGGTTGTTGAATTGAACTGGAATCACGATGATGAGATGAAATAAGAGAGAATCTCCTTGGTCCGTGCGCTAGATGCAATCTCCGAAACACTTCAATGGCCCGTGCGCTCATCAGCCACAACCATGATGCCCGCGACATCTCATAGACCTTCATCAAACCCACAAACTGAAAGACTCGTTCCGAAGGTTTGATGGTGGGCCCGTAGGGGCCGGTCTCCTGTTGATTGTGATCCTTGCCTCCTTCCAACACCGACAACCATCGCCGCCACTTCAAGCCACCTGCTTACCCATCCCCTCAGCCAAACCAGCCACAATCTCATACAAAGCCCAAGCACCGGGATCCGGCAACTCCTGACTAGCTTCCTGACCGACGTACGTCGCCCTTCCAAACCTGGCCTTGACATAACGTGTCCCCTCGGCCTTGTCAGCGGCCACAGCGACTGCCTTCCCAAAGTCCTCGGATCTGACGAACTCGTCTGCAAACGGGAGCAGAGCATCCATGACGGTCCGGTCGCCCTCTCTCGCGGACGTGTGTTTCTTCAGGGATGCCACTGCTGATGCCAGAGCCGTGGCGTAGAACTCGGGCGTGTTTTGGGGCGCTCGGTTGGTGCACAGAGCTGTCTGAAAGGCCGAGAGGAGGATGCTAAAGATAGCACCAAGAGTGCCGCCCGTGTCATCAACAGATCGAATGAGGTGCCTCAAGAAGCCTAGGACAGAGCCATCGCGACAGGATCCAGCGTCTAGACCAGACAGGACCAGCTCGGCGAGGCCCTTGACAGCTTCGCCGCAGTCTCCATCACCCATCACCATGTCCCATTCGGTAAGTTTCGGCTCAGCAGCTATCACGCGCTCACATGCGCGCCGAATGATTTTCTCGAGAAGCTCCCCGTCGACTTGGATCCTGGTCTTGTCACCCGCCTTTTCCACACCATGACTGTTGATGTTGGTCGAGTGTCGTTTGATCGCATCGGACGAAGGTCTCGTCGTGTTCGGCCAGGAAACGGCTGTCGTCGGGCTATCAAGAAGCTCGTGTAGGGTCTTGGAGTCTGTCTTTGACTGCTTTGCTGCTGCGGTGAGGTTGCATAGAGATATCGAGAAGCCTGGGGCATTCAGAGAAGTCTCGAATGTCCCTGTAAACACCCTGCAGGGAGACACGTTCCATCGCGACTCCAGTTGACCCAAAATCTCGTCTGCCAAAGCACCCAGTTCAAGAGGCGACAGGCCACCGTAGTTGTTCACCAGCAGAACCACCTGGTCTCCAGGCGCAAAGGTGGTGAATGCACGCTCCGAATCAGACGCGTTGCAGAGCAATTGTAGGCATCGATCGACGAGGTTTTCGACCGAAGGAAACGGAGAGATGATTTGTTGTCCAGGCTCGTTGTGGATGCCTGCGCCAACAACACAGATGTCGTCGGCGAGACTCTGGTGCTGTCGGCCTGGAACGTGGCAGTGGTCGAGGGCAGACCCGATGGTGACTGTGTTGTCGTTGACTGCTTTTCCGATTTCGAGGCAGTCTTCGAATGAGGAGCCTTTGGCAGCGGCGCCTCCAAGGATTTTCATCACTACACAAGTTAGCCGCGACAGGCTCCCAGGAGTACTGCTGTCAGTTGGAGTAGTTACTCACTCAGTACATGTCCAGCAAGTCCTCGTCGTCCAAGACGGCTGTTCGTTGATTTACCGATGGAGACATCGTCCGTCGCTGGCAAGACAACAATGTTGTCCGCCAACCCTTCGGCCTTGGCCTTTTCAGCCGCAAGTCCAAAATGAAGGCGATCCCCCGTGTAGTTCGTAATCAACAGGATGACACCATTAGAGGAGGGGGCCATGCGAATCGCCTTCACGACTTGCTTGGTGCTGGGTGAGGCAAAGATATCACCACAAGCAGCAGCTGAGAGAAGACCATCGCCAACGTAGCCACTCCATGCCGGTTCGTGTCCTGAGCCGCCGCCTCCAATTATGCTCACGTTGGCATGGTCATGGTGTGCATTGGCAACTACTCGGTCGGTCTCGTCGAGGTCTAAATGAGGATTGGATTGCACAAGCGATTTTAGTGCTCGCGGAACGAGCGTGTTGGCTGCTGCCGAAGGGAAGTAGTGTTTAGTTGACATGGTAACCTTGGGGTCTCAAGACAGGGAAGGCAATGGCCGAGGAGGAAAGCACCATCTACAGCAATCCTTGCTCCTTATTTCTAGTACGGTCTCAAACTGGTTTCTGCCATTGCTGATGACAATCAGACAGAGTCGCAATGGCATCCTCGGCGGTCATGGCCCGAGTCTCTGTGCCCATCCCATGGTCTTCTCATTACCCTACATCTCCAGTTTCCGGCAAAGACCGCCGTATTTCGGCCGAACCGCCGACACGCTATCCCGGCAGGGCAAGGGGTCAATTCCTGGGACCCAGATGGACTCTTCTCGAGCTCCATGATTCGTCAATTCTCTGCGGAGATGATGGCGCCAGGACCGGGTCCTTGCACTGTACTATGCCTCTTTCTGTCTAGTTTATTTGCCTGCATAGCTCGGAAGGTACGTCCCCCGCACAACTTCTGATCATTCGCGTGACTCACGCTATCAATTCCTGGAGAGCCCTGAGAGTCAACACCAACCCCTGTATCAGCCTATGTCCTATGTCCATCAAACAGCTGCCCATCATAACATTTTTCCAAGCCATCGCAACAACTAAACAAAGCCCATCCTTGAGCAGCATCTGAAGCTGGAGTCACCTAACTCCAGTACAATGTCTCAATTTGGAGCAAACATGGAGTCGGTCAGTCCATGTCAACAACCACCACGAGCCGCGGCAATGGGGAGACAGGTCAAGGCATGCAGCGCCTGCAGGGCAACTAAGGTAATTCTTACCCGTGCTACTTCTTGTCCTAAGCATTCGGCGTTGATTTTCCTCAGATCAAATGCAAGATGCAGGATGGCGTTCCTCCATGCGAGCGGTGTCAAACTCGAGGCATCGCTTGTCAGATCGAGAAGAATGCGCAATCACTTCTCGAAGAGACAAACAAGTATGGAACTTCCTGATCTTGCATTAAAGCCTGCTAATGATCGAGTTCATCAGATGGCAAACCACAATGACTGGTCACGTCGCCCAACTCCAAACAGCCGTCAACGTCCTCCTGCGAATGTCCAATCTGCCTCTCCTCACATCCTACAACCCATCGAGCCCTGCTTCCATAGAACAAACCGCATCGCGAACCGATGATGACATTGACACCGAAGGAAGAGACGAATCACTACCGCCAGCACCGATACTCACCCCCGTTGCGATGGAGGACGAAGGATTATACTCTCTGCCAATAAACTCCTTGTACGAAGTCACAAGACTTCCATCACTGCGAAATCCAACGAAGCCGACATCAAGAAGCGGCGCAGCTGCTCAGGATTTCATCTCTCGCGGGCTACTGCCTGAGTCTGTTGCACAGCAGCACTTTGTTCGATTCACGACGCGATTGAACTACTTTTGCTACGGCATTTTGTGTCCCCACGACACCCTCGAAAGTCTCCGAGCTAGCTCCTCATTGCTAACAGCCGCCATCTGCGCTGTCGCTGCAATGCACGACCCAGAAGGCTCTTCTGCTTGTAAAGTATGCCATACCGAGTTCCTGAGGCTTGTCTCGGCAAGCATGTTCTCCATCTCTCATTCTACCGACGATATCCGGGCACTTATCACTGGGGCATACTGGCTAGGTAATATCTCATACACGCTGCTCGGACATGCCATTCGGATAGCAACGAGATTGAACCATCATTTGGCCTACTTCTCGGTTGTTGAACACCACTCTGGACAGCAGGAAGACATCGACAAAGCTCGCCTCTGGTATACTCTCTACATAATGGATCACCACTCAAGTATTCTATATGGTCGGCCTGCCATAATATCTCCAAACGAGGAGCCGCATCAGCAGTGGGAGTTGTTTATCCAGGTCAATGGTCAACAAGAAGTAGACTTGCGAATGTCTAGCCAAGTCGCTCTCTACCATATAGTAGCCAAAGTCAAGGACGTCTTTGGAGGCTACTCGGTCAAACCGGTGCCAGAGCATTGCTTGCCGCAGCTCCGAGGGTACTTTTCTGAGCTCGATCGATGGTACATGGTCTGGGGCAATCGCATGCGTAAGCTATCGTATATCTCCCACTATGCGGCTTCGGGAACTGATTCTTTTATTAGCACGAAATGCCCATGTTGGATGGTTTCCCAGAGACGGAGCTGTTCTGCACTATCACTTCGCTCGACTCCATCTCTGCTCATATATCTTCCGAGGCATGTCTTTAGAGTCATCAGCCACTGCGTCCGTCCAAGTGCGAGACTATGCTTCTGTAGCTGTGACATCTGCCACGGCGGTTCTTGAGACCGTGCTAGAACGGGATGATCTCAGAACTGCTCTGGTAGGTATGCCGCTGTACTTCCAAGCCATGATAACCTTCGCTGCCGTGTTCCTTATCAAGACGGCGAGGAGTAACTTCTGGGATCTCACTGGGATTGATGCCCCAAAAGCCCTTGATCTTGTCCAATGCTATGTGCGGGAACTGCGTTCTCAGAGCGCCGCCCGGCAACATCTCGTTTATCACCTCAGCAATGGGCTAGAGGACTTGATGGCTGCGTCAAGGAACCTGACGTACGAGGCAAATGAAGGGCAAGGGGCTATGATGATACAACCTGGCGACATGCCGACGATGGACTCGATGTTTGTCATGAACACATTCGATCTTCTGCAAGTACCGATCGATCCCCAGGATCTCACCTCGTTGCCTGGCCAAGAGTGCCACTATCAAGGGGATTACGAGATGAGATCTTGAAAGTCACAATGGAGCCTAGTCATATTGGGAACCGATGTATTCTGTGTCTTGAAATCCTTTTTATCTGAGCTGTTGGAATTGCTCGTTCGCCCACGGCGGTCGTTCCGTCATTCCCCGCCTGGTCCTTGTCGTTTCGAGTATGTTATGCCACAACTGCGTGTGATTTTCTGTCGTAATCATCGATGATCCTGACTTTCTCGGCTGAAGCCGAGCTCTGTGGACGTTTGAGTTAGTGCGAAGTTCAACTCCCTGGCCAAGGTAACAGCATGGTGACTCTTCATACCGGATCAAACTCGTACCCCAGCCACTCTTGAACCAGTCGTCGTGCGAGCTCTATGCCAATGACCCGCTGTCCGAGACATAGGATCTGGGCATTGTTGCTCTTGATCGCTCTCTCCACACTGAAGCTATCGTGAGCCGTGACGGCACGAACGCCAGGGACTTTGTTTGCTGCGATAGCAACCCCAAGGCCCGTTCCGCAGATGAGGATCGCTCGGTCGACTTCGCCTTTTGCCACAGCCTCGGCAGCTGCGATGGCGTAGCTGGCGTACGGTGTTTTGTCGGTTGCGGCCTTGGGCCCGACGTCGACGACGTGTGATACGGCTGGGTTGGAGGTGAGATCCTTGATGAGGGTACTCTTATAGTCGAAGCCGGCGTCGTCGCCACCAATGGCAATACGGAGAGTCATGGTGAGGTTTGGTCGGTTGATATGTAGCACCGGAGTGGAAAAGGAGATTCCTCACATCGTGGGAGTTGTCGGGTCAAAGGGGTTGCAGCTTGTTTTTATCATGGAGCAATCCAGCATCCAAGCTCATTCGGAAAACGGACCCGAAGCCGTGCAGGTGCAAATAGGAGCAGCATCGTCACGGAGATGTCACGGAGATGGTCGCGAATGTTCGCATGATGATGGAAGTTGCTACGGTGATACCGAGCCCATGCGTGAGGCCGAGACTTCTTTCGGGATTTCGCCGTCACTACGGCCGAGGCAGCCGATCGACCAACATCGTTGTTGTGCCCTATCTAGCGACCCTTGGAGAAAGCAAGCTGTTATAGGAAGCCCAATTCTTGAGCAACCATCACAGTGAGAACCGGTTTGTCTGGAGTTTATAGATGATTTAACCTGGGAGGCGAATTAGCTGTCATGAGGAACCCTCGGTGTATGGGAATACAGCAGTCTATGCTCTCCGCTCCGAGCTGCTCTCAAAGCTAGAGGGCCTCACTTAAAGCTAGTTAGTCGACCCTACGGGACCTCCAGTCAATGCAGCCTCGAAGTTCTCGCTGGCACAGGCCACACATTACGTTCATACAGGAGTGCCGAGGGTCGAGCCCCCTAGCTCATGTCGGTTCAAGTCGTTCGATGCGTTCATATCCGTAGCGATGCTCGTTGCCTATTGTGGAGAACGTTGAGCACCCCGGGAAGAAAGTACGTATAACGCGATCGTATGGACGCCCCAACCACGGCAGTTAGGTGCAATAGGTCTATGGTCTCGTTGCCGTTGAACCTCAGCATGTCTATCACTAAGAGCCTTTTTGACCTTTCACGCAATTGATAATATTCCCTTGAGCTCTGCTTTAGCTCTGCTCTGCCCGAGAGGTTGGAGACTAATATGCCGTCTCGACTGAGGAGGCGCATTTTGCGCCTTATTTGGTCGCGCAGACTTGGACGATACTTTGGGAATGAGTTGGCGAGGCCTTGCATGTTAGAATGGAAGGTGTTCTTCATGAAAGTGGAAGTCTCTCACACTTTCAAAGAGCATATTCGAACGACTGTTGGAATAATTGGGAGCTTCCCCCTCACTTCAGGGTCACATCACAAAGCCCTAGATTGAAAGTCCTAGATGGAATCGCATGGGATATAAACCCCTAGGGAGCTCTCACCATGACAATAACAATAACAACCTTGATTTTATCAATCACACCCAGCATCACTGCGCAATTCAACAACAACGACAACCCAAGATTGTGGACTCGCAACTACAAACAAATAGGCCGTCAAGTTGGGTGGAACCTCATTCAACGGTTCAATTACTTCCATAGAAAGCCTGCACCGGCCTCTGCAAACTCTTCTGTGACTGAGGCAGCAGCGGCCAAAACATGGACTTTGTCAGAGACAAGATGCTACTCCTTGTAGTACTTCGAAGTCCTGTACCTCTCGAACGTCCAGATATGCCCTGTATCTAGATGCTCCATCGCCACATAGGTGTCGCATTTTCCCTCTGCCTTCTCAGTCCGCGAAGCAAATTCTTGAATCTTGTCTATGAACTTCGACTTCTCTTCTGCCAGTGGCTGGTATTTGTTAATAACTACTTGGCCAGCAGGCTCTTCTGTCCACCCCTCCCGAAGAACGAAGCCGCATAGAGGCTTGAACGTGTCAACATCAACCGTGCATAAGTTTTCCTTTTCTATGATGGCTGACTGCCACTTGAAAGCGTCAGACTGATGGTGAATATCGAATAAAGCCGCCGCCGTTGGGTATCTGGCTCATCTCGTTAGCAAAGCCCACAAGTCCGGAACAGACAAGCTGTACGCCTCGAACCCGTAAATGGCGTTGTTACCAGCCGAAGTACTGGTGAAGAAGTAGTAACTCAGAGTGCCGGGCTCATTGTTCTTGGAGTGCGCAGCTAATGGAGGGAAGATGTCAAGCTACTGGATTGAGGGGTTAGTCGGGACCTCCATGAACGGGTGCAGAGCCTTGCTACATGCTCGTTTCTGAGCGCCTGAAGTTAAGGTCTTGATCGTGGCAATGATCAAGAATGGTGGGAGTCTGGGTGTGGCCATTGTGAATAAGCTGGCGCTCAGTTACTTCACGCATAGCCCAGATTCTAGCCAATGGGTATTGTGGTCGGCAAATTGATGGGTCAATATTGGCTTTCTAGGCTTATTAAATCCTGTCATCAGGCAACCCGAATACGTGGCAGCCCCGGCCGGCACCTGGCGAAGAACCTGAAACCCACTAAAACAACTTTACGAGGGCCCGGCACTTCGGCCGACAGTCGTACGAAGCGCCGCCGTGAGGGGAAGCCGTGGGCAATTCTGGGGCCCCGGATTCCAACCCCACAGGCCCATGAGGCGCTTGTTCAGCCATTTCTGCCCTGACTCGTGTGGAGAAGCCTGGCAAATCAAGCCTCGAAACCTTACGATCAACTTGCACGACCCATAGTTTAGCTCCAGCTCATTTTTCCAGGTCTTCACTTGCGGCTGGATGCAAAGATTATATATTCTCCCCAGCTTTTCCGCCCTTCTCCAGATTCAATCAGCGTTTCCAACTCATCTTTACTTGAAGGCTTTCGCTCTTAACACTTCAGACACGCAACGAGTTCAGCATGACAGCTGCGACAGCTCCCGCCTCTCCGTCCTTGAAGGACAAGGAGACGTTCTCGATGGTGGAGGATGCCGTTACTGGCATCGATGCGCCAAACCCAGAAGGGTTCACTTTCGAGGAAGAGACCGAGGCTGAGAAGAAGCTCTTGTGCAAGATTGACATGTTCCTACTGCCGACCATCTGGGCTGTGTATCTCCTGTCCTACATGGTACGAACTACCCACAGTACTAGAGACGACGGAACCATTACTAACAGAGAATCAGGACCGTTCCAACATTGGAAACGCTCGAGTTGCTGGAATGGGAGACGACCTAGATCTTACCGATGACCGCTACTACCTTGTCGTCGTCCTGTTCCAAATCGGATACGTTCTTGCCGAAGTTCCTTCCAATATGATCCTCTCTCGATCGCGGCCGTCCCTGTTCATTCCCGCTTTGATGATATTCTGGGGTGTCAGCTGCGCCGTCATTGCTGCTGTGCAATCTTGGAGGCAGCTTGTTGGACTACGATTCTTGCTCGGCGTCGCCGAAGCCGGCTTCAGCGTACGTTAAATATGACACTGTTGCTACGAAGAGAAGAATATGCTAATTTTTTATAGCCTGCCGTCATGTTCATCATCTCTAGTTGGTACCGAAAGCACGAGCAATCCAAGCGATTCGTCGTCTTCCACTCTGCCGGTATCATGTCTGGTGCCTTTGGAAGCATTCTCGCCGGTGCCATCACGAGGGGCCTCGACGGCCGACTCGGAATCGCAGGCTGGCGCTGGCTTTTCATTATCGAGGGAGTCATCACAGTTGCCGCCGCCTTCGTTGTTCCATTCACGCTGCTCGACTATCCTTTGACCTCAAAGAGGCTTAAGCCTGAAGAGCGACAGCTGGCGTACGCTCGTCTCCGAGCCGACGGTATCACGAGCCGAAACGACGCACCCGAGCATCATCTTAGTCATTTTGCCGCTATCAAAGCGGCTGTGACCAACTGGAGGCTCATCCCTCTCACTGCCGGCTACATGGTTGTCATCGGCTCCATGTCTCTGGCCTACTTCTATCCCACCTTTGCCGCGCAGTTGGGCTACGACAAGACTGAGGCCCAGTATATGACTGCTCCATTTTACGGTGTGGCTCTTGTGATTGCCATTACACTCTGCATCATCGCAGACAAGGTCCCCTCTTTCCGAGCTCTCTTCACATCCGCTGTGTTGCTCATCTTCGGATCTCTATTCTCGGCTCTTTCAGCTGGCATCTACGTTCCCACTGCTCGATACGTGTTCCTCTGCTTCATCAACACAGCTGTTTGGTCAGCCAACCCTCTTTCGCTCTCTTACACCAGCACTGTCCTTGGCCCGGTTCAGCCAGAGGTTCGAGCCATCTGCTTGGCTATCGTCAATGGCTTTGCCAATCTTGCGCAACTTTACGGCACATACATCTTCACCAAGTCTCATGGACCCAACTACGTCATGGGATTTTCTGTTTATTCGGGCATTTTCGCCATTGGAGCTACCATCTACCTGTCGGCCTACTTCATCTTCAAGACGTATCCATACAAGGCTGTCACAACTTTTTGAGAACGGTTGCATTGAAAATTTCTTGTTCTCGAGTTGTTGCAGAACATTCTTCTTGTTGGCTTTTGGGAGGAACCCTTACGGGGTTGTAAGGGAAGGATTTGAACCTCTACAAGAGGAATCAACCCATCTGCTATAACGGCAGATGGTCCTTCTGGCGGTCATGTTTTCTTGGAGATTAGTTTATGCCCTGAAGACTTGAATCTTACACTGTCGACCATTGGCAATCCTTGTGCTCCGCTTATTGAGCAGACCGAGAGCAAATATAGTTCAATCATTCATAGCTGTGAAGGTACCGCACTTGTATAACGTGGAAATTATACTCGTGAGCTTCTACATTGAATGGCCAACGCGGAACCAGCTTAATTCATGTCGTCGTTCTAGGTTGCTTGGAAGCTTTGGAGATTAAATTGCTTATCGACGGAGTGGGAGACGACCGAGGCTTGAACTGCGTTAGCAGTCTGAATTTTGAATATCTAGTGAGATAGCCGAGTTGGTTATGGCGTCAGGTTAGGACACCTTAACACCCTAAGTTTCCTGGTGGAACAATCCGCCTGGGATCAAGTCCCAGCCTCATCACGTTAATTCATTTTTGTCTGTCTTCACAGACATGGAAACTTATTTCTTTTGCCTCTCATATTTTCCCGAAAGTCCGTTGCTGCGCGAAAAGCCGGGTGGTGTTTTTCTAATGGCCAGCGGTTCCCTTGTCATGTGCAGGCTGTTTCTGAGCCACCTTGGTTGAATGAACTTGTCTATTCTATTCGACTTTTCTATTTATTCTACCTTTATGATGCTTGAAAGCCAGTGCCGGTGCTCTCAGTGATACCACCATCAACAACAAGCTCGTGTGAAGTCACATAACGACTTGCTCCGCTTGCAAGCCAAGCAGCAGCGTTAGCCACATCCGCCCCAGTCCCCATCCAGCCCATGGGACAATTGTGATCAAGAATCCTCCTTGCAGCCTCTTGATCGCCAGGGTCCTTACTCTGGGCAAAGTTGTCGACAAGAGGCGTGTACATCAAACCAGGGACGACGCAGTTACAGCGGATGTTCTCCTTGGCGTACATGACGCCGACTGCTTTGGTGAAGCGGATGACGGCGGCTTTGGCGGATGCATAAGCAATTTGGTGCTTGCCGATGTATCGCAGAGCGGTGATGGAGGCGTTGTTGATGATGTTGCCGGAGCCTTGCTTCTGCATGATGGGCAGAACGTGGTGGCAGAGACGGTAGACGGAGGTCAAATTGAGGTCAAGTTGGAAATTCCAGACCTCTTCAGACATGGTTGCTGGGTTTCCTGCTGATGTCTGACCAACGTTGTTGACGAGAATGTCGATGCGGCCATGCTTCTCCATAACTGCCTTGACCAGCACTTCTACGTCTGAAGGCTTCATGACATCAGCTGCCAAAACATCGACCACGACGCTGGGGTCACCTTCGAGCAGCCGCTCTTTCGTCCTCTCGGCAGCGGAAAGGTGTAGATCGCAGCCAAATATTTTAACACCACTGCGGGAGAGGAGACGGGCAGTTGCGGCGCCATTGCCCCAGAATGGGCTGTCCCGAGGCCCTACTTGGCCAACGCCAGTGATGAGGGCAACCTTGCCTGCAAGATCGGGGTAGATGGGGAAGACCTCGGGAACGGGAGGTGCTGCTGTAGACATTGTGATAGACTGGGTGGTAGTAGCCGTGGAGGATGATGAGAATGAGGCTTCGAACAAAACGAAGGCAAGGGGATGCAGGGCTTCAATGACGTCATTCAATGATCTAACGAGTAAGCTACAAGACAGCCCATCCCAAGACTTATATAAGATGCCAGCCCGGTACATTACCTACAATGATCCTGTTAGAGTCTGACTCGACGGCGCTCTGGCCGAAAATGGCCGTAAGAGCCATTTCACGCCAGATTTCCGGCGATCAATGCCAAGGAGTCTCCCAAGAGCTGTCTCATTCGGCGCTTTCCCGACGGGCCCAGCAAGATCCAGTTTTCGGCCCAACCGCCGGTATTGCGGCAAAAAGCCGACGCTAGTGCCGGTGCGGAGGTGGGGAGCGGCATCGGATCAGTCGGTCTCCGTCATCAACCTTCTGGAGATCACAACAGCGAGCATTAAGTATAGCTTAACCATTGCCAGCCCGTCGATCCAATTGGTTTCCGTACTTCAGTCACATCTGACGCGTCGTGGATTCAGCAATCTCCTTGAACAAGACCACCATGCGTACCGAAAAGTTCCCTCTCTCTCCGCCCAGCCTTGAGGAGCTGGCCGGGAAGCTCAAAGCTCCTCTCACTGCCAACTTCGAGCACTCATCAGTCAGTGTCGTCACATGTCCCGACTTGCGAGAAGCGCCCTATCATCTGGCCACCGAAGGTCTCTCCGGCGACGAGAAGATCGCAGACATCGGCGGCCAGCCGAATCTGTTTCCCCGGCCTGTGCTCGACACTATCTGGTCCATGCCGAGTCTCGCCAAGGCCATGGAAATGAGCCCTGAAAAGGGAAGCCTCATTGGTGCTGGCGCTGGACCGTTTCATCTTATCGGCCAGAATTGCGAGCTCGCGCCAAATCTTAGCTGGCAAGGAGGGTTCGATGATGTAGCCAATGGGTCGCGGCTTGCTCAGATCAGCCCTCACACTGGGGCTGTCGGTGTTGAAATGAGTCCTTCTTTGGATTGTGCTCTCATGATCAACCTCTTCGGCTCCACGGGCAATCCGGGACCAGTCTTGAAGGTCACGGCACGCAGGCGGAAGGGATCGGAGAAGAGCTTCACAGAGTGCATTCGCAAGGCACTCAATGCTGCATACGGCAATGACCAGACCATTAGCCTCGGAGGTGTTGTCTTGATCAAATCAGGAACCGCAAAATATCATGTCATGCCCGACTTCCCTCCAGAGAAAGAACTGCCGTTTAAGGACCCAAAGCAGCTCAACGACTGGCTGACTTATCACGACTTCGAGGGGCCCATTGTGTGTTTGTCAGTGCTGCACTCGGCGGATCCGGATAAGAAAATCGGATTACGGATGGAGCATACACATGGTTTTTCGCTGCTGGGGAAGAATGCTGGAGGACATTACCATTATGACATTGATGACACTGTTGACAAGATCGAGTATGAGGCATACTTCAACACGGCAAAGACCATTTATAGGATTGATAAGCCTGAGACTACTCTGGACCGAGACTTGCATGATTAAAGATAAATTCCTAGAGGATAATGTCATGTATCTATCCCCAGCAACCTCAGTGGTGCGGCCCTGTCAGCAGACCCTATCCAAACTCTTACAACTGGTTCTTGACCTTTGATGCGCCACTATCTCCACCAACTTCGACAACTCCCTCTTCCGTAATTATTTTTCCATTGCCGGATCCCTTTGCAAGCCTCCGGTTATCGTTCCAGTAATAGAACGTCATACCCGCAATGAGTACATAGCGTAGATACAGAGAGCCTTGAGGAACCCGTGGTAATAGTATGGCGCATCACTCTTGACAAAGATATTCTGTCCAGACAAGCCACCGAGATTCGAGCCAGCAACAGCCAATGCAAATCCAATGCATCGCTCTCGGGGATCCGCAGTGTTGACACTGAACCAAGCGTCGTTGGTGCTTTGAGACAGCCATACCAGATGTCAGGATAGTTAGAATAGTGTACTTGATCTAGACATCACTGCTTCTGACGGTGGCATATTGAACCCCGGAAAATACGATGGAGTAGACCGCACAGAGCAGACACAAGAGGCCTCAGGAGGAAGTCTTGTCGCTTACCCAAGCCACAAGGATGGCGAAGATGCATACTCCGAAGTGGTGAACATATGACAGGAAACTCGCAGTGGTAGCACTAAAGCCTAGGTTCTTGATGATCGTAGGCGAATAGACACCGAGACCGCCTTTGGGAGTGAGAGGAATGACGTTGATACCGAAGTGACCCGAGATGCGGAAGCTCGTGAGGACGATCCGGAAAGCCCTCTTCGGACCGATACCGGACAGGCGGACAACCTTGCGAGGGTCGTCGAGAACAACACGGTTGTTGAGGATGCGGCGTTCCTCATCGTTGAAGAAGTCAAGTTGTTCAAAGCCGCAGAGCGGAACGGTATCGAGGCATGAAGAAGATGAAAAAGATGCCGACAAGGAAAGTGAATAAACCACCAATGAGGAACAGCCAATGCGAACGAGAAGCATCATTAGCGGAGGATCGAGTAGAGTCTTGAAGGAAAACATCCCTGCCACTTCTGCAGACCAGACGACTCGGGGATCTTCAAGATAGCTCCTGCAAGAAGACCACCAATGCCAGAAGAAAAGTAGTTGCCGATTTAGACAAGGGTAACTCTCATTGCCATTTCTCTTCTGGTGTAGAACGATGCCAGTATTGTCAACGACGCAGCGAAGTATCCAGCCTCCCACATGCCTAGAATGAACCGAGTCGCGTAGAAGCCAGCGAGATTATGGATTGCCGTTTGTGCCGTTGCAACTCATGCGAAGATCTGGATGGTGAACCAGAGTGCAGGACCGATTCTCGAAAGAACCATGTTGGAAGGGATCTCGAAAATGACGATTGCGGCGAGCATGAGCTGGTTGCCGTAGTTGACGTTGTTATTATCGATACCGAGGTCCTTTGTGAAGCTTGTCGCCAAAGCGTAGGAGATGTTGCTTTTGTCGAGTTGCAGGGCGAAGAGTCCCAGGATTAGGATGGGCAGTATAGTGAAGTCAAGCCTAACGGTTGTAACTTGCAAGCAATCAGTAAATCCTTGAAGGATGAGGGCATCATTACTTTCTCCTCAACTTGGTCTCAGCTTCAGGAATCCAATCGGCAACGATCAAGGGCTCTGAAGATAGCTGTTCTTGAGGTATCTTTTCAGTCGAAATGCTGGGTGAGGAATCCACGGCGGTCCCCAACTGAGGAACTTGGGTCACCATGATGCCGTTGTCGCAGTCAGAAGTTTCTCGTTAAAAGGGCTGTATTCTGGATGCGTAATGGCTGAACACCCAAGACCTAATTTGACCTGGTGCAGAATTATTGACATCTAATCATCTATAAATCTTGACGCGATGGCCTGGCTGCGATTACTCGTCGCCAGGCCGATTGCGCAAGTCTTTGGTGTTGCGACGTGACTGACAAGATCCCAATCCGAGGCCAGGTCGAAATCGGTGACCGTCGGCCATAGGAAAAGACCACAAGTGGTTTCCGATGGCCGATGCTGGCAAAATGGTAGCTGGCCGATGGCATAAGGACGGTGCCAGATCACGCAATCGAGGAGGAAATGAGTCATGAGTTGGGATGTCTATCGCGCTAACTCGTCCACACTAGGTCTCAAAAGACGAGTTGTGCAACGGAGGGTGTGATCAGAAGAGATTTCATTGCGCTGCTTGATTCTATCTAAGGGAGCGACGAAGGTCGGCATCTTATACCTATGTTCAGTCTTCCAATATCATAGGCAGCAGCCTGCTGCCTGATGTTAGTTGTGGTCGTTCACGATGATCGTGATTCTTGCCTTATTTCTATCCTCATTCCAACACTAGGACAACCAAGGACTTGAATCGGTGGGCTTTAGGTGCGGAGGAGGTTCTCCGAATCTCTTGCTCTCTTCGGTGGTATATCTCTATACCCTCAAGGGAACTGATTATTCGTAAAGGATATTGTATCGACGACAGATCAACGTCGCTGAACATGCCAATTGAGTCCCATTGAATCGGGTTGGGATGCAGAGCGTTGGAAGGAGCTTCAATACCATAGGTTGTTTGTGATTGGTCATCGTCCAGGCGATAGATTGGGTACGAATGAGAGGGAAACTCGAATTTGAGCTCCTTCAGCGAATGACCAAGCCTGGAAAAGGCGCTCCGGGGACTCTTGTCCTCGGCTGGTGAGCTCATAGCGCTTTGGTTTCTTGTGAAGGACCCCGAGAAACTCGAGACTTGCTCAACGTGTACCGAAACTGCCTCAATGATAGCATCTAGCGGTCACAATATTTGCGGATGGCTAGGTTTCGCTCGGCTGCTGCCTAAATTGATGACGAACACACTCGAAGCTCGTTGGCCCTCGCAGGCGTCCAAAGACTGGGGTCTCTGGACACGATATAGCTTGTTGCGTCAGCATATCAACTGTCGCAAGAGAGGGTCTTACGACTTATCATCAATAATGCAAGTAGGGTTCGGGTTGGGAGAGTCGTGAATGTCTTTATCAAATTCGAGTGCTAGCCAGAGAGCATAATAAAAATCCATCAAAAATTAACCAT
The DNA here is from genome assembly GCA_023101225.1 of Fusarium solani-melongenae. NCBI lineage: Eukaryota > Fungi > Ascomycota > Sordariomycetes > Hypocreales > Nectriaceae > Fusarium > Fusarium solani-melongenae. The sequence goes on from CP090031.1 coordinate 4,441,449, forward strand.
AGTAAGATATAAGATAAAAATAACATTTAGTAATAAGAAAAATAATAATAAGTCTACTAATCTATATTTATATTATTTTAATTATTATTTAGGGCATATATCTTACTTTCTTTAGTATCTTTTATTATTAAATCTATCGCACTAAAATTTTACTTATAAAATAATATTATATCCTTATTAGTAGCGCATAGTAATAGCTAATAAAAATGCAAATAAATGCATATAATATCCTTATTATTAGGCTTAAGCTAATATAATAAAGAATAAATGTATACGCTATGTTCTACTTTATACCTTAACCCGAGAGGAATATAAAGATATGTGTAATAGTTAGGGTTAGGAATAAAGCATCTTTTATGCTATCGTCTATCTTCTATCTTTAGAATAAGTCATAGTCTAGACTATATGATGGCTCTTATACTTAGTCTCCCCGCTGAGATCATAGAACTAGTGCTTAGGAACCTCCCGTCGTGGGATCTTTTTACTCTTTAGTAAATATATATAAAATTATATACTAGAATAGCACCTTGATTTACCTGCTATTACTTCTAGACATACTATATTATATTAGAAAGACAAAGCCTAGATACTCTTATTAAGATCTCAAAGCATTAAACTCTTAGTCTTGCTATTATAATATTAGAAATATATATATATTACCTCCTCTCACTAGAAGAATTGCTAAGTATTAAACCTCCCTATTATATATTATAATCAAGGGTTAGCTAACCTAAGGTTTTTTTTAGTAAGGACTTAGCATAGCGCTAATATCTTACCTATAAACTTAAGGTTTTTTTTATTACTAACCTAAGGTTTTAAAATAATTATATTCCCGCTATAGCTTAATATTAAAAGTTAATATAAAGGTAAGATATAATATAATTAATTAATTTTAATTAAGCCTATCTTTATAATATACTTTATTAATAAGATATTTAAATAACTCTAAGATCTAGGGTTATTTTTATATAATTAACCCTTATCTAGACTAATTTATTTTTATCTTAGATTTAAACTACTAATCTTATAATTTATCTTAACTTATAATATATATATTTTAATTAATTAATTAAAGCTTCTTTATTATATAATTATACTTTAATTTATTTATAATAAAGTATTTTACTTTTATCTTAACCCTTAGCCTCCTTACCTATAAAACCTATAAGGTTATTATCCTTAGTGACTATATCTAGCGATACCTAGGTTAATTCTTATATAATCTCTCTTTAATAAAGACTAAGCTAGCTATCTAATAGGCAGAATTATTTAATTATATTAAGAATATTAAGGACCTTAGTTAATTACCCTACCCTATTTTACTTAGACCCCTGATTATTAACCTTAGAGAAGCCCGAGAAAATAATATTAAGTATAAATTTAACTCTAGTTACCACTAAGTATATATAAGCCTAGCAAAGATATATTATTACCTATGCTTAACCTATAATTAATCTAAACTATAAGGTTAACCTAGAAGACCCCTAAAGGCTAATATCTCTGCTATAATAATATCTTATTCTTCTCTACTATAGTATTTAGGAATATTTTATTAATAACTTTTTAAGAAAGGCCACTATAATAAGTATTTCAAAGTAGATATATAGCAATATAGGGTAGAATTATCTAATTAAATAGATCTCTTTATATCCTTCTAGGCCTAGGCCCTCGCTATCCGCAATAAAAAAGCTAATCTTATAGAGCAGCTAGATTAGTTTACCTAGCCATAGCTATAGCTTAATTAGCTTAGGTTAGTCAACTACCTGCGGGACTTTGCTAATTAGAAGGACTTCCTATATAGGTTAATATCCCTTGATATTAATCTAAGCCCTGCCGCGTTAGAGGATTTTAGTAACCTAGGCTTTATGCTTATATTGCGAGTACTTAATTAATTAATCTAAGAGGCATAAGGCATATTATACCGATAGGAGATCCTATATATAGCATAATTTGAAATTAATAGGTTTAATATAATAAGTCATAGACTAAACAAACAGCCTTCGGGTTAGGTATTGAAATATAGGAGTTAAACTAACTAGGGATCCTAATTCTGATTTATAACCTAGGTTTAAAAATCATTATTATACTGCCTATCTACCTGCCCCACCACCTTAGACTATCCTACTATATCCGCCGCTTTTTAAACCTAGGTTATAAACTATATTAAAGCTAAGTTTTAAATCTAAGTTTAAAATCCCTAACCTAACGTATATAATAAGCGAGCGTGACAGACAAGCGAGCGTGACAGCTAGATTATGCACTAAAACTAAGATTTTTAAATAATTCTAGAAAATTCAAATTAAGCTAAGAAAAACTAAAAATTAAAAGTTAGCTTAATTACATAGTATATTATTAGCCCTAATTTTTATAGATTATTGGAAAAATACCCTATAGGGTAGTTTAGAAAAAGTATATTCGCACTATATAAATAGCTATTTCTCTATAAAGGAGATTTTTTAAAAATCTATAAAAATTAGATATATTTTATTTTTAAGTTAAATAGCTATAAATACTCTTTATAAGTTTCTAGCTATTTTATTAAAGTTTTTATTAAAGTTTAAAAATCCGAGTTTTAGTGCACAGTCTAGCTATCACGCTCGCTTATCTGTCACGCTCGCTTATCATATACGTTATACCTATCTATTATTATTATTTCCTCGCCCTTTACTACCGGTATATATTTAATCTTATATTTTAACCTATCTTTATAACGCTAAAAAGCGCCATCCTTATTTTCTAACTCTATATTATTATTCTTATCCTACTCTATATCTGTTATGGGCGAACCCGTGAGGAAGGTTATTTCTCCCTAGAAAAACCAAGACCAGAGAAATCCTTCTCCGCAGCCCCGCTGCGAGCCCTATATAAAACCTACAGCGAGGCTATAGCGAGTTCTTTTCCTTTCTCTTCCTTCCTTAATCTTAGATATTTAATTAACTAGTTCACCTTAGCTATATAAGCTTTAATCTAACCCTAGTATTATCTAAGACTTAAAATTAAGCTCGCTACTTAATAGCAAAGAGCTTATTATAAATTTATATAATAAAAAAGGGTAATCCCAGGGAGATATCTATAAGGGATATTACCCTTATAAACCTAATTAAGAATTAGCTAAGCTAATTTATAATACCCTTATAAAGTTAATTTAATAACTTATTATTATATATTAAGGAAGTAAAGTATTTATAGGTAGTTAATAATAAATAACTAGCTAATACTCTTAGTTTACTTTAAGAATAAATTATATACCTATTTATATAATTTTAAATATTTTAATAGCCTTATTACCTTATTAATTATTAGCCTCCCTTTATTAAAGATAAAATAAACCTATAGCTTCCTCCTAATAACCCTCTAGAGGAGCTTATTATAAATAAAATTACCCTTAAACCACTAGTAATACTTAGAACTATATTATAATATAAACCCCTTTTAGACCCTCCTAAGTTTTTAAGAAATCATTATAAATACCCTTTATAGTTATAATAGATATATAATAAACTCTTACTTAATGCCGAGTTCTACTTAATAAACTAAGAGAAGTTTTACCTAATTAACTTATACTTATTATAAAAAGCCTAAAGCCTAGTTATAGTATTCTACTAAGCGGGAGGTATAGGAGGTTGCCGCGACCCCGAGGATTTTATAGAATACCTTAATTAATCTAATAAGGACTAAAATATGCAGGCACGCGCGACGAGCTCGCTGCTAGAGCGCTGCCAGAAGGCCAATAAGTCCTTTGCCACCTTCCTACCAAAGTTTAAACAACACATTGCTAGCCACTATCGCCTAGGGCTTTTTTAGTAAAAAAGCCACCCCCCTGCATATCGGGGGAAGTACCCCGCACAGGGAAAATAGCAGGGGAGGATACTTAGGGCTTAGGCTTAGTAAAATAGAGAACTTTTTTAGTAAAAAAGCTAGCCTTTTGACCAATAGGAGCATTATATTTTAGCAAATTAGGGTTAATAAAGAGAAGAGAAGATAAATTTAATATATAAGAGAGAAAAAGAGAGAGAGAAAGAAAGAAAGAAAAAGAGAGAGGAGGGAATAAAGAGTGAAATAAGATTAAAAAAAGTAATTTAAGGGTAGCTATTATAGTAATAGTGAGGTAAGCTAGCTAGAATAGCTAGATAAAGTAATACTAAGGGGAGAAAATAAGGTAGGAAGCGTGCTTTAGTAAGGGGGTTTTCCTTAGTAATATATATATAATAGTAGCAAGGAGGTAAGTAAAATAAATAGTAATAAAAAAGAAAAGAGAGAAAGAGAGAAAAAAAAAAAAAAAAGAAAAGAAAAAAAAAGAATAAAAAGGGGAGAGAAAGAAAAGAAAAAAATTAAATAATATAGAATTTAAATATTAGGCTAATACTTTCTTATTTTCTCTCTCTTTTTATTTTTATTTTAATTTATTCCCTTATATTAGATTTATAATTTATTAAGGCATTATTTTATTAGCCTTTTTATCCCCTTTTATCTCTATTATTACCTAAGAGCTTTAAGGGTTATGGTTGGGGTTAGTATTTACTATCTAAGCTATTTTGCCCAGAGGGTTTCTTCTAGCTAAAGATATAGCTTATAGAGTAGAGAGGAGATTTTTCTAAGATAAGAAAATAAGAAAGATATAAGAGAAAGAGATATAACTAAGAGAGAGAAGTAGCTAAGAAAAATAAGAAAAAAGAGATATAGCTAAGAGAGAGATATAGCTAGGAAAAAATAAGAAAAAAGAGATATAGCTAAGAGAGAGATATAGCTAAGAGAGGGAAATATAGCTAGAAAAAAGAATTAAGAGATAAAGATAAGAGATAGAGATAAGGAAAGGCAAAGATAGCCTTAAGAAGCCCTAGAAGTATTCCAGATAGACCTAGCTAGGTTACTAGGGGTATCTCAGGCTATAAAAGCCGCAGAGATAGCCCTAGTCCTCATAAGAGCAAGGCTTATAGAGGAATCTAGCTGGTTAGCCGCAAAGGGGCCAAGGAGGTCCTGGAGCTTCTGATATGCTTTAGCGGTCTCTAGGTCCATTAGGCCACCTGCTGAGAAGATAAGAGGCTGAAAGAAGGCCCCGAGGGACCTATATTTTCTGCGTTTTTCCTCTGCAGCCTCTCTCAAGGTGCTATAAGGGTCTTCCTTGGCAGAATCCTTTGAAATAGCAACGATTTGGATATCATAGTAATAGCGGCTATTTCCTAGGGTAACTGCGAAGTCGGCCCTTAGGCTAGTCTCTGGGTGGACTAGGGGTTCTTTCTCAACCTCTAAGGTAGGCTGGCTACTTAGGGCTTTGAAAAAGGCCCTAGTTATGGCATCGTGCCTTGCAATCCACCTTCTATTAGCACCCTTGCAGGTATCCTGATGGCCTAAGGCGGCTATAGCTCCGCAAGAGCTACAGGGTAGGCTAATTGGCTTGATTGGGTAGAAAAGCCGGCTACGGAGGGCCTCAGTGATCTCAGAGTCTGTAAAAGATAGGGTTTTTTGAGTAGGTAAGACTCCGAGCCACTTGCGGCCGAGATAGCTAGCGTTTTCTAGCCTAGCGTGCCTATAGCTAGCGGGAAGGTCCTGTAAGAAACTCGCTAGCCTAGCCTTATTTGCTTCCTTCAGCACCTGTTGTGCTGTTTTTCCTAGCCTAGGCTGGGGGTCTAGGGAAGGCTGTGAGGCTCGAGGCTTCTTGATGAGGTCTAGGGTAGGCTGCGAGGCTTCTTGGGCTGCCTGGAATAGCTCGTGGGCGAGGTCTTTGTGTAAAGGTATTCCTAGGCCACCTTCTCTGACTGGAAGGGCTATAAGGCTTGGATTAGGCTCCTTGGGGCACTCGCTGGGGCTTCTAGCCACCAGGGCCAGAATAGCTTCCCTTATGAGGGTATCAGCTTCTTCCCAGAGATCTTCTAGCCCAGTTGGGTCTAGCTGCCTCTGAAGGTGCCTTAGAAGAAGCTGAATACTGCCCCTAAGAAGAAGCAGAGAGTGCTGCTTAGGGAGGTCTTATAAGGCCTCTAGGGCTTCTTGCAGGGTAGCTAGCTTATCTTATAAGAAGGACCTTCTAGGCCGGATGGGGCCTATATAGGTGCCTAAGGCTTTTAGGCCTTCTAGCTTAAGGTCTTCTATAGCCTTTTCCTTGCTTTTAGCTAGGTTAAGACTAAAAGGAGAGCCTTCTAAGACCTCCTTAGCTGCCTCTAAGGTGCCTTGTGGAGTCTTATTGAGAATATAGAGGTCATCTAGATAAGCTACTAAGGTTGCCCTCGGTAGCTTCCTAGCTAGGTCCTCTAGGGTAGGTCGAAAGGCAAGGGAAAAAAGAAGAGGTCCGAGAGGGTCTCCTTGCCTTACGCCCTTGGCCGAGGCTATAGCTGACCCATCTTCCATGACCAAGATGGAGGGGTCATTATAGGCCCAAGCTGCTGCCTTGTAGAAGGTAGGGGCATACATAGCCACCGAGGCAGCTATAGAAGCCCTATCTACTGAGTTGAAGGCATTGGCGAGGTCGATAGAGGCTAGCTGCTGGAAATCAGCCTCGTTTGGGCCTATGATAGCCTCGTAAAGGAGGAAAATAGCAGGTTCAACTCCGCCTGGGCTATTCACGCCTAGCTGGAAGGGTAAGAGCATATCTGGCCGATAGGAGGTCATCAGGATCGCCTTCATGGCAACCCTATAGATAAGGTCTCCTATGGCAATAGGTCTAACCCCTCCATCAGGCTTTTCAAGCCCTATTAGGCGGCTAGCGCATAATAAATAGGCTCCAAGGGCTGTGCCTTGGTGAATCATATCAGCTAGCAGTCTTAGGAAAGCTATCACGGGGGAATCCTTCCTAGTCACTAGGTCGAGCAGGGGCCTAGTCTAGCCGCTAAGGCCCGGGGCCTTTTCCTTGCCTATAGAGGCTATAGCTGCTATGATTATCTCTGATGTGATCGGTTGGCCGGCCCTTGGGCGGGTTTTTCCTTGAAAAGGGTCTTTTGAGCCGATGGGATGTTTTTCCAGCAGCCTAGCTCTATTTTCCATTAAATTAGGTGCTATGGGGGTCAGATCAATAAGAGCCCTAGCAGCCCGGCCTAGGTAGCCTCTCTCCAGTAGCTTGGCTGCCCTCTGAGCCGGGCTGGGGGCTATGGAGGGTCTAGCTGCCTTGGGGGGCTGCTCAAGGGACTCTAGGCTCTCTAGGGTAGGGAGGTTAGAAGGGAAAGACCTAAGGAGGGTAGCTAGGCCTCCTTTTTATAACCCTAATCCTAGTAGCCTAGGCAAAATAAGAAAGTACAGGAGGGCCTTTTCAGTAGGCCTTTTTAAGAAGGCAGCTGCGGCTTTATAGGCCGTAGCTATGAAAATAGCAGCCTGCCTTGCGTGTAGCCTTTTCTTAGGTATAGGGATCTTTGCAAAGGCTAATAGCTTCTGCATAGATGCCTTGGCTAAGATTAGGGCTATAGCTTAGTTATGCAGCTGCTCTAGGGTAGGTCCCTCTAGGGTAGGGTCCTCAGGCTCTCTGGGCTCTCTGGGCTCTAGGGGCTCTAGGGTAGGTTCTTCTAGAGGCTCTAGAGTAAGTCCCTGGCTAGAGGGTCTAGAAGGGCTTGGGGACCTAGGGCTAGGGGACCTAGGGTTGGGGGACCTAGGGCTAGGGGGCCTAGGGTTGGGGGGCCTAGGGCTAGGGGACCTAGGGCTAGAGGGTCTTCCCCTTTCTTCATAGCTAGAGAAAGACCTATAGCTTTCCCTAGAGCTTGGTCGGTCTAGGGTAGGCTCCAAGGAAGGCCCTTCCAGAGAAGGCTCCTCTAAGGAAGGCTCCTCTAGGGTAGGGCTAGGCTGTAGCTGCCTTTGCCGTCTTATAGGTCTTTGTAGCTGTGGAGAAGGGGTTCTCGCTGGTCTCTTTCTTCCTATGAGGCCTCTATAGCTAACTAAGCCCGGGCTGGCTTAATTGGGCCTGGTTGGGCTAGAAGAAGAAGCTAAAGAGGCTCTAGAGGCTCTAGAGGCTCCTGAGACCGCAGTAGCTATATAGGTCCTTGGCCTAGGTAAGGTAGAAATATGGGCTTTACCTTCTATGCCATGGATCTTAGCACTATGGGTCTTAATGCCATGGGAGCCTCGGCAGGCTGTGGCGCAATAAGGGCAGCTAGCTAAGCCAAGGGGCTGTAGCTGCTGATTTGTATAGGTCTCGGCGGGGTGTTTTTTATGTATATGGTCTAGGAGGTCACTATAGCTGCCTTTACAGGTTAGGCAGCGCTGCGAGGGCATTTGCTATAGGGTATAGGGTTGCTAGAGATAAATAAGAGATAAATAAGAGATAAAAATAGCTATAAGATAGCTAAGATAATAAGGCTTAGAAGCTAAGTATAAAATAAGAGTTAATATTAAATATAAAAAAAATAAAAAATAAATCTTAAGGAATAAAAAAGACTTAAATAACCTTATAATTATTCTAGAAGCTTCTAACCTAACCTTAACTTAATGCCTAACTTAATATCTAACCTTAACCTCTATAGAAAGCTCTAAAATCTCTATAGAAGCCTAGAGGGCTTTTATCTATAGCTAACCTAATGCCTAACCCTAACCTTAACCTAATATTTAACCTAATGCCTAACCCAATGCCTAATTTAATACCTAACCCTAACCTCTATAAAAAACTCTAGAATCTCTATAAAAGCCTAGAGGGCTTCTATCTATAGCTAACCCAATGCCTAACCCTAGGTATTATTCTCCGGCGATTTAAGTAAAATCGCCCATATAAATAGTATTTTGCTATCTATGCTTTAGAGTAATATCGCTTAGAGTTAGATCAAGTCGCTAATTAATCTAAAATTTCCTAATACTAGGGTTAGGGTTAGCTAGTAGCTAATTAGGGTTAGGATTATAGAGGAAAGGGGTTCATAGTCAAAAAGGACTATATAATGGTATTTTTAACTTATTCTATTAAAAACTTTAGTTATTAGCTAAAGGCAATATAATAGAGCATAGATAATATTACCTAACTTAATAAGGAGCACTAAATGCTTATCTACTATAATTATAGAGTAGCAATTCGGCCCGGTGCTAGTATTAAGTCGCATTTCTAGCATAAGCATTAAATAATAAAATAGACACTAAAGGATATTAAGGACTACTATAATACTATAGATTTAGCTAATCTAAAACTTAGTTAACTACCGGCTAATAGTAGCGCGGCAATTAAACTGCTCGACATACTACACGGTTATAGCTGCGCTATATATAAATATCTCATAATAGCATAGGATAATATTACCCATCACTAAAGAGAGATAGGATATAAGGCCGCAGAGTATTAATAGACTAAAGTTTAATTATAAACTTAGATACATAGAAAGCATACGCGGTACTAGATCGTTTAAGACTATAATGATATTAATAATATATCAGATAGTACCGGCATAATAAGAGATAGCGCCATAGAAAAGATCATTGCCGATAGCCAGGCCGAGCTTAAAGCAAAAGATGCTATGCGGCTCCGGAAGGGCGACTTAGAAGAGGATATAGACCGGGATTCGGCATAGGTAAAGAGACTAGGCTAGGTGAGGCACTTTGGCTCCCGGGATCTACTTAATATTTCTAAAGCAGCCAAGTAGATAAGGGCGAAGGCAGTGATAGCTAGGCGAGTCCGGCCAGAAGATAAGCAAGCGGTCTGGGAATAATAACTATTATAGCGGCTCAGGCAAAGCTTCGATCGCAAGGTCGACCGCTACTGCTGGCGACTTAATAGCATGCCAATAGAGACGCTTTAATGGCTCGCTAGCATAACAGCAGTAAGTCTAAGTGAAATGCTATTTAGATAAAAAGGCAAAGAGGCATCAATAAGTAAGTATTAGTCCATTAGTCACTAATACTTAAGCTTTTACTAGCGAGCATATCGCATTAGATATAAAGAGGCATTTAAGCGGTGGGCTATTTGCTTTACGGATGACTAATAGAGCTTACTATATGATATAATAGACGAGCTCGAGGGCAATAGATTTCCTAGTAGTTATAATAGCGGCTTCTATAGTAGTAGGGATAGAGAGGATAAGAGTAATAATAATAATAACGACGATAATAACGACGACGACGACGAGGCAATAAATAACGAGGGCATAATTACTCAGAAGCATAGAGCGCTTAATAGGGCTATTTATTTATTCATTATTACTTTGATCAAAGCTCATATCAGAGGCAATACATATATAAACCCGCTGCTATGCTTTTATGCAGCACTAAGCATCTAACCACGCCCGCTTAGTTATACAAAGCCGCACTTATACACCGGCATGCTAGCAGCTATGCTATGGTGGGCTCGGCTATTTTTTTTAGAGGCGATATTTAAGAACTAGCCCCGGGATCAAGATAAGCTCGGGGCAAAGGCAGTGCTTGCATTTCGGGATCAGCATACTACATAGATATATATTAGCACTCACACCGTCATCAGCATAATCATTAGGTAGATAGCATATAGGAAAGGCTAGCGCAAGAAAATAGGCGGGCAGCCGTCAATACGATAGGCTAAGAACAGAGAGGCATTATTCCATAACGGCGAGCGGATCATAGTCGACGACTTTACTTATACGCTCCGTGGTTAAGTCATTAAGGCGCAGAAGTTACTAGGTTAACTATTTGGAGGGACATAAGAGAAGGTCAGCCAAAAGATCAACATAGGCAGGATTATTGACAGCATGGTATGGCTAGGGGCAGGCCAATTATTTATGACTAACCCAAAGAATAATTAGCTAGAACCCAGGCTAGCTAAGGCAATGAGGCTAATAGAACCGTCGATTTAGGACTTAGCACGAAATCATTAGAAGCGACATAGAGTCAAAAAGTAGCTTCAAGACTTATGACTACTTCGTGAGGTGCTTATAGTGCTTATGCACACATAGGGCAGGCTCCCGGGTCGGGGTCTAGAGGTAACAACGCTGCGGCACTACGACTCGTGGCAGCTCATATAGAACATCTTCGTGACGGATAGGTAAGTCATAATTATCATAGACTGAGACAAGATAAAGGCGATCCGCGATAACGCCCGTAAGGTAGCACGGTTTATCCCCGAGCTAATTAGGCATATGATAGTTAGATATATAACGTAGTTAATACCAGCTAAACAGGTACTACGGCGGAAGTATAAGCTAGCTGAGCCGCGCGGAGAGCAGCTAGAATTCATATAGAGAGATAGCAGCTCGCGGGTGTGGGATACTGACCGGCTTAGCAGATAGCTGGCGCGAGTGATGCAGGCCGGCACGGGGGCGAGAATCAGGGTGGGATAATACCGGCCGATCGCGATCAAGATAGGACGACGAATCCGAGGGCTAGTCGCGAAGTAGCTTAAGAGCTAAATAGAGGATAAGGACGAGGATAATAATATCGATATCGATCCGACGATAGGCGAGCCGGTTAATTATAGAGGAAGCTAGAATATTATCTAGGATCTATAGTCAACGCATGGGACATAGATCGCGAGGCAACACTATGCCGTACATATTGGCTTCCCCGGGAAGCTATAGCCAGAAATAATTACAACGTTCAAGGAAATCAGCAAGCTATGGCATTAGTTTTTAGAGGGGGGGAGTGTAGAAGAGAAGGGGCCAAAGCGCAAGGGCAAGGGCAAGGGCAAGCATCAAGCGGAGGGGCAACAGGGTACTAACGGCTTGGCCCAGACGGCTAGGCATAAGCAGGCAAAGACTAATAAAGCGGGACAAGACGTGGAGGAGGACATGGCCGACGGGTTGCGAATGCTACTAGGACCGGAGGCGACTTAGCGGTCCGATAAGCAAGCCAAGAGCATGCGATTGATCATATCATTGAAGACGGGTCAGACAGCGATTAACGTGCTACCGACGGGGGCTAGAAAGAGCATATTATTTATGCTACCGGCAGTGATACGAGAGGCAAGGACAAGCATCGTGGTGGTGCCGTTCATGGCGCTCATGGATAACTTAGTCACGCGAGCAACGGCCATAGGCGTCGATTATATCCAGTTCAGGTCATCATTACATGCCAGGCGAGAGGGCATACCGCGGGCAGCACGGCTAGTGGTTATTAGCGCAGACATTATTTCTAGTGCTAAATTTTTAGGATATATAGATGGGTTACTATATATAGGCTTACTATAGCGAATATTCATCGATAAGTGTTATATAGTTATTATGGATATTAGGTATCGCGCTAAGCTAGGCGAGCTACAAAGCTTACACCAGTACGGCTGCCTAATAGTATTGCTAACTGCAACGCTTCCGGTCGTGCTCAAGGAGTGGTTCCGCAGGGAGATACTAGCTTAATCCGCGGTGATAATATAGGATCGGACGACGAAGTTAAACTATCGGTATTAGGTTAATTAAGTCAAGCCCGGGCGCGGGGCTATTAAAAAGCACACGGTTGATATTATAGAGGAGCTCGACGAATAGATGACTGGCAGTCAGAAGGGGGTGATATATTGCCGGTTAAAGGGGCAATGCGAAGCTATGGCTAAGGAGATTAGCTATGGATTTCATCATAGCGGTATGGATAAAAAGGACCACTATGAGGCGCGGACGGCATGGATCGAGGGTCAGATAAGCCGGTGGATTATGGCAACGACTAGTTTAGGGATAGGGATCGATATCGAAGGGATTATTGCAGTAGTCCACATAGAATAGCCATATGGCTTAGTGGACTTTGTGCAGCAGATAGGTCAAGGAAGGCGGCGGGCAGGGGAAGTGGTTAAGTCAATCATTATGCATAATAGACGACCGCAGCGGGAGGATTAATATCATAGCTTCATAGATAATATTAATTAAGGATAAATAGAGGCATTTATATCAACTCTAGGATATCAAAGGGCCATTATCGCGGCGCTCATAGATGGGGTTGCAGGCGAAAGGTGTAAGGATATAATCAGGGCGGAGCTTTGCGATTAATATAAAGCGTCGAGACTAACTAGTAACGGCGGGGGTGAGAGTCAAAGCGGGGGCGAGGCAAAAGAGGATAGGGAGAATAGCCATAGGGACGATGGGGGTAAGGGGCGAGAGGTTTAGAAGGCATTTAGCACCGAGGAGGGCATATAGATCAAGACGCTACTCTAGTGGCTAGACAAAGTCGCGGGCGAGTATCTAGTATATTATATCCGGCGTTATTATAAGGCATTAGAGCCAGGGACCATGCCAGACGAACAGCGGCATAGGCAAGACGGTGACTAGTGTGATAGAGTAGTAGGCGAGGAGTATAATACTATGCGGAAGAAGATCCAGTTTAAGGAGCTATTATATTACTTTATGTATAAACTTCTGCTAGATTAGTATAAGGAAACGCGAGAAGAGGAGGGCGGCTATAGATATAAGGATAAGTTATTACTAGTAATGCTAATATATTTATAGAGTCAATGAGTTAGGGATATTATAAAGAGGTAATTTAGGGTTACTATGAGTAGCTTAGAGGGTTTTTATTGCTAGTTAGGGGTAGAGTAGTAGTTTTATAGGATAAAAGGAACTAATATATATGCATTATAGGAGGAAATCATTTAGGAGGTATATAAAGGCGGCAAATATTGGTTTTAGGTAGGCATAGAGATAGCAAGGTAGATAAAGAAATAATATAATATAAATTAGGTATAATTTAAGAGGGCGGGGATTATATTAAATTTATATTATATTAGTAATATAAGAGAATATTATAATAGGCGGGTAGTTTTAATAGATAATAAATAAGGTATAGAAAGATTAAGGGAAATATAAGGGGGGTAAATAAGTTTAGGATTAAGATAATTAATATATAAGAGAAAAGAGACTTAGGCAGAATATATATAATATAATAAAAGGAATAAAAGAAATAAAATGCCCCCCTAAACCTATAGAACTAGCTCTTAGCAGGGGTGCGGTAGCACGAGGGTTAGGGTTAGGGTTAAGAGTAAGAAGAGAGGGTTAGGGTTAATAGTAAGGAATATAATAAAAATAAAAGGCCCTTAAACCTATAGAACTAGCTCTTAGCAGGGGTGCGGTAGTATGAGGGTTAGGGTTAGGAGTGGGAATAAGGGTAAGAAATAAAAGTAGAAAAAAATAATAAGTAATATATATATATATAAAAGAAAAGAAAAGAAAGGAAAATATAAAAATAATAAATAAGATTAATAAGAAAGAAAAGAAAAATAATAAATAATAATAAAGATATAATAAAGAAAATAAAGAAAGTAAGATTAATAAATAAAAAAAAAAATAAGATTATTATATTAAAAATACTTAATATTATTACTAATTATTATAAATAAAAGAATAATAATTAGATTTAGAAAGAAAAGTAGAATTAAAGAAAATATATTATAGAGAATAAGGGGATAAAAGTAAAGATTAAAAATTAAGATAAGAATAAAGTATATAAAAGGAGAGGATTAAAAGAATATAAAAGAGGAGAGAAAATAATAGAAAGAAAGCCTGCTAAACCCATAGAGCTAGGTCCCGGTAGGGGTAATAGTAGAGGGTTAAAGATAAGGATTAGGGTTAATAATATAAGAAAGAAAAGAAGTTAGAAAGAAATATATATAGAGAGAGGGAGAGTTAAGAAAAGAAAAGGTATAATAGAAAGAATAAGTAATAAAAAAAAAAAAGGTATAAGAGAAGTAAATAAGAATAATAAAAGAATAAAATAATAAAAATATAATATAAAAGGGTAAGATAATAAGATATTAAATTAGGAATAACTACTAATATTTTTAAGTTAGAAATAACTGCTAGTGATATAAAGGTAAAAATAACTACTAGTATTATAGAGGTAGAAATAACCGCTAGTATTATTAAATTAGAAATAATCGCTAGCGGTATAGAGGTAAAAATAACTGCTAGTATTATAGAGGTAGAAATAACCGCTAGTATTATTAAATTAGAAATAACTATTGGCATTATAGAGGTAGAAATAATTACTAGCATTATAGAGGTAGAAATAACCGCTAGGATTAGGACTAAAAATAATCGCTAGTAATATTAAATTTAAAATAATAGGTAATATAATAAAGTAAAAAGTAAGGGTTAAAAATAATAAGAATAATAAAAATAAGGTTAAGAATAATAATAAAATTAAGTATAAGGTTTATAATAAGGGTTATAGTTAGAGGTAGTAAGAACTATAAAGTAAAAAGTAAAGAGAGATTTAATAAAGAAAAGAAAGAAGAAAAAAAAATATATATATATATATATATATATATAAATAAAGAAATTATAGGGAAGTATATAAAATAAGAAGAGAATAATAAAAAGGGTATAAAAATA
The DNA here is from genome assembly GCA_023101225.1 of Fusarium solani-melongenae. Lineage (NCBI taxonomy): Eukaryota > Fungi > Ascomycota > Sordariomycetes > Hypocreales > Nectriaceae > Fusarium > Fusarium solani-melongenae. The sequence goes on from CP090031.1 coordinate 4,456,616, forward strand.
AAAAAGGTAAATAAAAATAGAAATTAAAATAAAGGATAAAGGATAAAGGTAGATTTAAAGGTAGAAATAAGAAATAAATATTAAGATAAAGGTTAAAAGAGAATTTAAGGGTTAGGGTTAAAGATTGATTTTAGAGGAAAGGATAGAAGTGAGAGTGAGGGTTAAGAGTAGAAAATAGATATAAGTGCTAATAAAAAAAAAAAAAAAAAGAAAAAAAGAAGAAAAGAAGAGATTAATATTATTTATAGGGAAATAAGAGAGAAAGGTAATAATAATAAGAAAAAAGTGAAATAAAGAAATAAAGTAGTAGTAAGGGGTTTTTATTTTATATACTTCCCTATAATTTCTTTATTTATATATATATATATATATATATATATTTTTTTTTCTTCTTTCTTTTCTTTATTAAATCTCTCTTTACTCTTTACTTTATAATTCTTACTACCTCTAACTATAACCCTTATTATAAACCTTATACTTAATTTTATTATTATTCTTAACCTTATTTTTATTATTCTTATTATTTTTAACCCTTACTTTTTACTTTATTATATTACCTATTATTTTAAATTTAATATTACTAGCGATTATTTTTAGTCCTAATCCTAGCGGTTATTTCTACCTCTATAATGCTAGTAATTATTTCTACCTCTATAATGCCAATAGTTATTTCTAATTTAATAATACTAGCGGTTATTTCTACCTCTATAATACTAGCAGTTATTTTTACCTCTATACCGCTAGCGATTATTTCTAATTTAATAATACTAGCGGTTATTTCTACCTCTATAATACTAGTAGTTATTTTTACCTTTATATCACTAGCAGTTATTTCTAACTTAAAAATATTAGTAGTTATTCCTAATTTAATATCTTATTATCTTACCCTTTTATATTATATTTTTATTATTTTATTCTTTTATTATTCTTATTTACTTCTCTTATACCTTTTTTTTTTTTATTACTTATTCTTTCTATTATACCTTTTCTTTTCTTAACTCTCCCTCTCTCTATATATATTTCTTTCTAACTTCTTTTCTTTCTTATATTATTAACCCTAATCCTTATCTTTAACCCTCTACTATTACCCCTACCGGGACCTAGCTCTATGGGTTTAGCGGGCTTTCTTTCTATTATTTTCTCTCCTCTTTTATATTCTTTTAATCCTCTCCTTTTATATACTTTATTCTTATCTTAATTTTTAATCTTTACTTTTATCCCCTTATTCTCTATAATATATTTTCTTTAATTCTACTTTTCTTTCTAAATCTAATTATTATTCTTTTATTTATAATAATTAGTAATAATATTAAGTATTTTTAATATAATAATCTTATTTTTTTTTTTTATTTATTAATCTTACTTTCTTTATTTTCTTTATTATATCTTTATTATTATTTATTATTTTTCTTTTCTTTCTTATTAATCTTATTTATTATTTTTATATTTTCCTTTCTTTTCTTTTCTTTTATATATATATATATTACTTATTATTTTTTTCTACTTTTATTTCTTACCCTTATTCCCACTCCTAACCCTAACCCTCATACTACCGCACCCCTGCTAAGAGCTAGTTCTATAGGTTTAAGGGCCTTTTATTTTTATTATATTCCTTACTATTAACCCTAACCCTCTCTTCTTACTCTTAACCCTAACCCTAACCCTCGTGCTACCGCACCCCTGCTAAGAGCTAGTTCTATAGGTTTAGGGGGGCATTTTATTTTTTTTATTCCTTTTATTATATTATATATATTCTGCCTAAGTCTCTTTTCTCTTATATATTAATTATCTTAATCCTAAACTTATTTACCCCCCTTATATTTCCCTTAATCTTTCTATACCTTATTTATTATCTATTAAAACTACCCGCCTATTATAATATTCTCTTATATTACTAATATAATATAAATTTAATATAATCCCCGCCCTCTTAAATTATACCTAATTTATATTATATTATTTCTTTATCTACCTTGCTATCTCTATGCCTACCTAAAACCAATATTTGCCGCCTTTATATACCTCCTAAATGATTTCCTCCTATAATGCATATATATTAGTTCCTTTTATCCTATAAAACTACTACTCTACCCCTAACTAGCAATAAAAACCCTCTAAGCTACTCATAGTAACCCTAAATTACCTCTTTATAATATCCCTAACTCATTGACTCTATAAATATATTAGCATTACTAGTAATAACTTATCCTTATATCTATAGCCGCCCTCCTCTTCTCGCGTTTCCTTATACTAATCTAGCAGAAGTTTATACATAAAGTAATATAATAGCTCCTTAAACTGGATCTTCTTCCGCATAGTATTATACTCCTCGCCTACTACTCTATCACACTAGTCACCGTCTTGCCTATGCCGCTGTTCGTCTGGCATGGTCCCTGGCTCTAATGCCTTATAATAACGCCGGATATAATATACTAGATACTCGCCCGCGACTTTGTCTAGCCACTAGAGTAGCGTCTTGATCTATATGCCCTCCTCGGTGCTAAATGCCTTCTAAACCTCTCGCCCCTTACCCCCATCGTCCCTATGGCTATTCTCCCTATCCTCTTTTGCCTCGCCCCCGCTTTGACTCTCACCCCCGCCGTTACTAGTTAGTCTCGACGCTTTATATTAATCGCAAAGCTCCGCCCTGATTATATCCTTACACCTTTCGCCTGCAACCCCATCTATGAGCGCCGCGATAATGGCCCTTTGATATCCTAGAGTTGATATAAATGCCTCTATTTATCCTTAATTAATATTATCTATGAAGCTATGATATTAATCCTCCCGCTGCGGTCGTCTATTATGCATAATGATTGACTTAACCACTTCCCCTGCCCGCCGCCTTCCTTGACCTATCTGCTGCACAAAGTCCACTAAGCCATATGGCTATTCTATGTGGACTACTGCAATAATCCCTTCGATATCGATCCCTATCCCTAAACTAGTCGTTGCCATAATCCACCGGCTTATCTGACCCTCGATCCATGCCGTCCGCGCCTCATAGTGGTCCTTTTTATCCATACCGCTATGATGAAATCCATAGCTAATCTCCTTAGCCATAGCTTCGCATTGCCCCTTTAACCGGCAATATATCACCCCCTTCTGACTGCCAGTCATCTATTCGTCGAGCTCCTCTATAATATCAACCGTGTGCTTTTTAATAGCCCCGCGCCCGGGCTTGACTTAATTAACCTAATACCGATAGTTTAACTTCGTCGTCCGATCCTATATTATCACCGCGGATTAAGCTAGTATCTCCCTGCGGAACCACTCCTTGAGCACGACCGGAAGCGTTGCAGTTAGCAATACTATTAGGCAGCCGTACTGGTGTAAGCTTTGTAGCTCGCCTAGCTTAGCGCGATACCTAATATCCATAATAACTATATAACACTTATCGATGAATATTCGCTATAGTAAGCCTATATATAGTAACCCATCTATATATCCTAAAAATTTAGCACTAGAAATAATGTCTGCGCTAATAACCACTAGCCGTGCTGCCCGCGGTATGCCCTCTCGCCTGGCATGTAATGATGACCTGAACTGGATATAATCGACGCCTATGGCCGTTGCTCGCGTGACTAAGTTATCCATGAGCGCCATGAACGGCACCACCACGATGCTTGTCCTTGCCTCTCGTATCACTGCCGGTAGCATAAATAATATGCTCTTTCTAGCCCCCGTCGGTAGCACGTTAATCGCTGTCTGACCCGTCTTCAATGATATGATCAATCGCATGCTCTTGGCTTGCTTATCGGACCGCTAAGTCGCCTCCGGTCCTAGTAGCATTCGCAACCCGTCGGCCATGTCCTCCTCCACGTCTTGTCCCGCTTTATTAGTCTTTGCCTGCTTATGCCTAGCCGTCTGGGCCAAGCCGTTAGTACCCTGTTGCCCCTCCGCTTGATGCTTGCCCTTGCCCTTGCCCTTGCGCTTTGGCCCCTTCTCTTCTACACTCCCCCCCTCTAAAAACTAATGCCATAGCTTGCTGATTTCCTTGAACGTTGTAATTATTTCTGGCTATAGCTTCCCGGGGAAGCCAATATGTACGGCATAGTGTTGCCTCGCGATCTATGTCCCATGCGTTGACTATAGATCCTAGATAATATTCTAGCTTCCTCTATAATTAACCGGCTCGCCTATCGTCGGATCGATATCGATATTATTATCCTCGTCCTTATCCTCTATTTAGCTCTTAAGCTACTTCGCGACTAGCCCTCGGATTCGTCGTCCTATCTTGATCGCGATCGGCCGGTATTATCCCACCCTGATTCTCGCCCCCGTGCCGGCCTGCATCACTCGCGCCAGCTATCTGCTAAGCCGGTCAGTATCCCACACCCGCGAGCTGCTATCTCTCTATATGAATTCTAGCTGCTCTCCGCGCGGCTCGGCTAGCTTATACTTCCGCCGTAGTACCTGTTTAGCTGGTATTAACTACGTTATATATCTAACTATCATATGCCTAATTAGCTCGGGGATAAACCGTGCTACCTTACGGGCGTTATCGCGGATCGCCTTTATCTTGTCTCAGTCTATGATAATTATGACTTACCTATCCGTCACGAAGATGTTCTATATGAGCTGCCACGAGTCGTAGTGCCGCAGCGTTGTTACCTCTAGACCCCGACCCGGGAGCCTGCCCTATGTGTGCATAAGCACTATAAGCACCTCACGAAGTAGTCATAAGTCTTGAAGCTACTTTTTGACTCTATGTCGCTTCTAATGATTTCGTGCTAAGTCCTAAATCGACGGTTCTATTAGCCTCATTGCCTTAGCTAGCCTGGGTTCTAGCTAATTATTCTTTGGGTTAGTCGCAAATAATTGGCCTGCCCCTAGCCATACCATGCTGTCAATAATCCTGCCTATGTTGATCTTTTGGCTGACCTTCTCTTATGTCCCTCCAAATAGTTAACCTAGTAACTTCTGCGCCTTAATGACTTAACCACGGAGCGTATAAGTAAAGTCGTCGACTATGATCCGCTCGCCGTTATGGAATAATGCCTCTCTGTTCTTAGCCTATCGTATTGACGGCTGCCCGCCTATTTTCTTGCGCTAGCCTTTCCTATATGCTATCTACCTAATGATTATGCTGATGACGGTGTGAGTGCTAATATATATCTATGTAGTATGCTGATCCCGAAATGCAAGCACTGCCTTTGCCCCGAGCTTATCTTGATCCCGGGGCTAGTTCTTAAATATCGCCTCTAAAAAAAATAGCCGAGCCCACCATAGCATAGCTGCTAGCATGCCGGTGTATAAGTGCGGCTTTGTATAACTAAGCGGGCGTGGTTAGATGCTTAGTGCTGCATAAAAGCATAGCAGCGGGTTTATATATGTATTGCCTCTGATATGAGCTTTGATCAAAGTAATAATGAATAAATAAATAGCCCTATTAAGCGCTCTATGCTTCTGAGTAATTATGCCCTCGTTATTTATTGCCTCGTCGTCGTCGTCGTTATTATCGTCGTTATTATTATTATTACTCTTATCCTCTCTATCCCTACTACTATAGAAGCCGCTATTATAACTACTAGGAAATCTATTGCCCTCGAGCTCGTCTATTATATCATATAGTAAGCTCTATTAGTCATCCGTAAAGCAAATAGCCCACCGCTTAAATGCCTCTTTATATCTAATGCGATATGCTCGCTAGTAAAAGCTTAAGTATTAGTGACTAATGGACTAATACTTACTTATTGATGCCTCTTTGCCTTTTTATCTAAATAGCATTTCACTTAGACTTACTGCTGTTATGCTAGCGAGCCATTAAAGCGTCTCTATTGGCATGCTATTAAGTCGCCAGCAGTAGCGGTCGACCTTGCGATCGAAGCTTTGCCTGAGCCGCTATAATAGTTATTATTCCCAGACCGCTTGCTTATCTTCTGGCCGGACTCGCCTAGCTATCACTGCCTTCGCCCTTATCTACTTGGCTGCTTTAGAAATATTAAGTAGATCCCGGGAGCCAAAGTGCCTCACCTAGCCTAGTCTCTTTACCTATGCCGAATCCCGGTCTATATCCTCTTCTAAGTCGCCCTTCCGGAGCCGCATAGCATCTTTTGCTTTAAGCTCGGCCTGGCTATCGGCAATGATCTTTTCTATGGCGCTATCTCTTATTATGCCGGTACTATCTGATATATTATTAATATCATTATAGTCTTAAACGATCTAGTACCGCGTATGCTTTCTATGTATCTAAGTTTATAATTAAACTTTAGTCTATTAATACTCTGCGGCCTTATATCCTATCTCTCTTTAGTGATGGGTAATATTATCCTATGCTATTATGAGATATTTATATATAGCGCAGCTATAACCGTGTAGTATGTCGAGCAGTTTAATTGCCGCGCTACTATTAGCCGGTAGTTAACTAAGTTTTAGATTAGCTAAATCTATAGTATTATAGTAGTCCTTAATATCCTTTAGTGTCTATTTTATTATTTAATGCTTATGCTAGAAATGCGACTTAATACTAGCACCGGGCCGAATTGCTACTCTATAATTATAGTAGATAAGCATTTAGTGCTCCTTATTAAGTTAGGTAATATTATCTATGCTCTATTATATTGCCTTTAGCTAATAACTAAAGTTTTTAATAGAATAAGTTAAAAATACCATTATATAGTCCTTTTTGACTATGAACCCCTTTCCTCTATAATCCTAACCCTAATTAGCTACTAGCTAACCCTAACCCTAGTATTAGGAAATTTTAGATTAATTAGCGACTTGATCTAACTCTAAGCGATATTACTCTAAAGCATAGATAGCAAAATACTATTTATATGGGCGATTTTACTTAAATCGCCGGAGAATAATACCTAGGGTTAGGCATTGGGTTAGCTATAGATAGAAGCCCTCTAGGCTTTTATAGAGATTCTAGAGTTTTTTATAGAGGTTAGGGTTAGGTATTAAATTAGGCATTGGGTTAGGCATTAGGTTAAATATTAGGTTAAGGTTAGGGTTAGGCATTAGGTTAGCTATAGATAAAAGCCCTCTAGGCTTCTATAGAGATTTTAGAGCTTTCTATAGAGGTTAAGGTTAGATATTAAGTTAGGCATTAAGTTAAGGTTAGGTTAGAAGCTTCTAGAATAATTATAAGGTTATTTAAGTCTTTTTTATTCCTTAAGATTTATTTTTTATTTTTTTTATATTTAATATTAACTCTTATTTTATACTTAGCTTCTAAGCCTTATTATCTTAGCTATCTTATAGCTATTTTTATCTCTTATTTATCTCTTATTTATCTCTAGCAACCCTATACCCTATAGCAAATGCCCTCGCAGCGCTGCCTAACCTGTAAAGGCAGCTATAGTGACCTCCTAGACCATATACATAAAAAACACCCCGCCGAGACCTATACAAATCAGCAGCTACAGCCCCTTGGCTTAGCTAGCTGCCCTTATTGCGCCACAGCCTGCCGAGGCTCCCATGGCATTAAGACCCATAGTGCTAAGATCCATGGCATAGAAGGTAAAGCCCATATTTCTACCTTACCTAGGCCAAGGACCTATATAGCTACTGCGGTCTCAGGAGCCTCTAGAGCCTCTAGAGCCTCTTTAGCTTCTTCTTCTAGCCCAACCAGGCCCAATTAAGCCAGCCCGGGCTTAGTTAGCTATAGAGGCCTCATAGGAAGAAAGAGACCAGCGAGAACCCCTTCTCCACAGCTACAAAGACCTATAAGACGGCAAAGGCAGCTACAGCCTAGCCCTACCCTAGAGGAGCCTTCCTTAGAGGAGCCTTCTCTGGAAGGGCCTTCCTTGGAGCCTACCCTAGACCGACCAAGCTCTAGGGAAAGCTATAGGTCTTTCTCTAGCTATGAAGAAAGGGGAAGACCCTCTAGCCCTAGGTCCCCTAGCCCTAGGCCCCCCAACCCTAGGCCCCCTAGCCCTAGGTCCCCCAACCCTAGGTCCCCTAGCCCTAGGTCCCCAAGCCCTTCTAGACCCTCTAGCCAGGGACTTACTCTAGAGCCTCTAGAAGAACCTACCCTAGAGCCCCTAGAGCCCAGAGAGCCCAGAGAGCCTGAGGACCCTACCCTAGAGGGACCTACCCTAGAGCAGCTGCATAACTAAGCTATAGCCCTAATCTTAGCCAAGGCATCTATGCAGAAGCTATTAGCCTTTGCAAAGATCCCTATACCTAAGAAAAGGCTACACGCAAGGCAGGCTGCTATTTTCATAGCTACGGCCTATAAAGCCGCAGCTGCCTTCTTAAAAAGGCCTACTGAAAAGGCCCTCCTGTACTTTCTTATTTTGCCTAGGCTACTAGGATTAGGGTTATAAAAAGGAGGCCTAGCTACCCTCCTTAGGTCTTTCCCTTCTAACCTCCCTACCCTAGAGAGCCTAGAGTCCCTTGAGCAGCCCCCCAAGGCAGCTAGACCCTCCATAGCCCCCAGCCCGGCTCAGAGGGCAGCCAAGCTACTGGAGAGAGGCTACCTAGGCCGGGCTGCTAGGGCTCTTATTGATCTGACCCCCATAGCACCTAATTTAATGGAAAATAGAGCTAGGCTGCTGGAAAAACATCCCATCGGCTCAAAAGACCCTTTCCAAGGAAAAACCCGCCCAAGGGCCGGCCAACCGATCACATCAGAGATAATCATAGCAGCTATAGCCTCTATAGGCAAGGAAAAGGCCCCGGGCCTTAGCGGCTAGACTAGGCCCCTGCTCGACCTAGTGACTAGGAAGGATTCCCCCGTGATAGCTTTCCTAAGACTGCTAGCTGATATGATTCACCAAGGCACAGCCCTTGGAGCCTATTTATTATGCGCTAGCCGCCTAATAGGGCTTGAAAAGCCTGATGGAGGGGTTAGACCTATTGCCATAGGAGACCTTATCTATAGGGTTGCCATGAAGGCGATCCTGATGACCTCCTATCGGCCAGATATGCTCTTACCCTTCCAGCTAGGCGTGAATAGCCCAGGCGGAGTTGAACCTGCTATTTTCCTCCTTTACGAGGCTATCATAGGCCCAAACGAGGCTGATTTCCAGCAGCTAGCCTCTATCGACCTCGCCAATGCCTTCAACTCAGTAGATAGGGCTTCTATAGCTGCCTCGGTGGCTATGTATGCCCCTACCTTCTACAAGGCAGCAGCTTGGGCCTATAATGACCCCTCCATCTTGGTCATGGAAGATGGGTCAGCTATAGCCTCGGCCAAGGGCGTAAGGCAAGGAGACCCTCTCGGACCTCTTCTTTTTTCCCTTGCCTTTCGACCTACCCTAGAGGACCTAGCTAGGAAGCTACCGAGGGCAACCTTAGTAGCTTATCTAGATGACCTCTATATTCTCAATAAGACTCCACAAGGCACCTTAGAGGCAGCTAAGGAGGTCTTAGAAGGCTCTCCTTTTAGTCTTAACCTAGCTAAAAGCAAGGAAAAGGCTATAGAAGACCTTAAGCTAGAAGGCCTAAAAGCCTTAGGCACCTATATAGGCCCCATCCGGCCTAGAAGGTCCTTCTTATAAGATAAGCTAGCTACCCTGCAAGAAGCCCTAGAGGCCTTATAAGACCTCCCTAAGCAGCACTCTCTGCTTCTTCTTAGGGGCAGTATTCAGCTTCTTCTAAGGCACCTTCAGAGGCAGCTAGACCCAACTGGGCTAGAAGATCTCTGGGAAGAAGCTGATACCCTCATAAGGGAAGCTATTCTGGCCCTGGTGGCTAGAAGCCCCAGCGAGTGCCCCAAGGAGCCTAATCCGAGCCTTATAGCCCTTCCAGTCAGAGAAGGTGGCCTAGGAATACCTTTACACAAAGACCTCGCCCACGAGCTATTCCAGGCAGCCCAAGAAGCCTCGCAGCCTACCCTAGACCTCATCAAGAAGCCTCGAGCCTCACAGCCTTCCCTAGACCCCCAGCCTAGGCTAGGAAAAACAGCACAACAGGTGCTGAAGGAAGCAAATAAGGCTAGGCTAGCGAGTTTCTTACAGGACCTTCCCGCTAGCTATAGGCACGCTAGGCTAGAAAACGCTAGCTATCTCGGCCGCAAGTGGCTCGGAGTCTTACCTACTCAAAAAACCCTATCTTTTACAGACTCTGAGATCACTGAGGCCCTCCGTAGCCGGCTTTTCTACCCAATCAAGCCAATTAGCCTACCCTGTAGCTCTTGCGGAGCTATAGCCGCCTTAGGCCATCAGGATACCTGCAAGGGTGCTAATAGAAGGTGGATTGCAAGGCACGATGCCATAACTAGGGCCTTTTTCAAAGCCCTAAGTAGCCAGCCTACCTTAGAGGTTGAGAAAGAACCCCTAGTCCACCCAGAGACTAGCCTAAGGGCCGACTTCGCAGTTACCCTAGGAAATAGCCGCTATTACTATGATATCCAAATCGTTGCTATTTCAAAGGATTCTGCCAAGGAAGACCCTTATAGCACCTTGAGAGAGGCTGCAGAGGAAAAACGCAGAAAATATAGGTCTCTCGGGGCCTTCTTTCAGCCTCTTATCTTCTCAGCAGGTGGCCTAATGGACCTAGAGACCGCTAAAGCATATCAGAAGCTCCAGGACCTCCTTGGCCCCTTTGCGGCTAACCAGCTAGATTCCTCTATAAGCCTTGCTCTTATGAGGACTAGGGCTATCTCTGCGGCTTTTATAGCCTGAGATACCCCTAGTAACCTAGCTAGGTCTATCTGGAATACTTCTAGGGCTTCTTAAGGCTATCTTTGCCTTTCCTTATCTCTATCTCTTATCTTTATCTCTTAATTCTTTTTTCTAGCTATATTTCTCTCTCTTAGCTATATCTCTCTCTTAGCTATATCTCTTTTTTTCTTATTTTTTCCTAGCTATATCTCTCTCTTAGCTATATCTCTTTTTTCTTATTTTTCTTAGCTACTTCTCTCTCTTAGTTATATCTCTTTCTCTTATATCTTTCTTATTTTCTTATCTTAGAAAAATCTCCTCTCTACTCTATAAGCTATATCTTTAGCTAGAAGAAACCCTCTGGGCAAAATAGCTTAGATAGTAAATACTAACCCCAACCATAACCCTTAAAGCTCTTAGGTAATAATAGAGATAAAAGGGGATAAAAAGGCTAATAAAATAATGCCTTAATAAATTATAAATCTAATATAAGGGAATAAATTAAAATAAAAATAAAAAGAGAGAGAAAATAAGAAAGTATTAGCCTAATATTTAAATTCTATATTATTTAATTTTTTTCTTTTCTTTCTCCCCTTTTTATTTTTTTTTTTTTTTTTTTTTTTTTTTTTTTTCTCTTTTCTCTTTTCTTTTTTATTACTATTTATTTTACTTACCTCCTTGCTACTATTATATATATATTACTAAGGAAAACCCCCTTACTAAAGCACGCTTCCTACCTTATTTTCTCCCCTTAGTATTACTTTATCTAGCTATTCTAGCTAGCTTACCTCACTATTACTATAATAGCTACCCTTAAATTACTTTTTTTAATCTTATTTCACTCTTTATTCCCTCCTCTCTCTTTTTCTTTCTTTCTTTCTCTCTCTCTTTTTCTCTCTTATATATTAAATTTATCTTCTCTTCTCTTTATTAACCCTAATTTGCTAAAATATAATGCTCCTATTGGTCAAAAGGCTAGCTTTTTTACTAAAAAAGTTCTCTATTTTACTAAGCCTAAGCCCTAAGTATCCTCCCCTGCTATTTTCCCTGTGCGGGGTACTTCCCCCGATATGCAGGGGGGTGGCTTTTTTACTAAAAAAGCCCTAGGCGATAGTGGCTAGCAATGTGTTGTTTAAACTTTGGTAGGAAGGTGGCAAAGGACTTATTGGCCTTCTGGCAGCGCTCTAGCAGCGAGCTCGTCGCGCGTGCCTGCATATTTTAGTCCTTATTAGATTAATTAAGGTATTCTATAAAATCCTCGGGGTCGCGGCAACCTCCTATACCTCCCGCTTAGTAGAATACTATAACTAGGCTTTAGGCTTTTTATAATAAGTATAAGTTAATTAGGTAAAACTTCTCTTAGTTTATTAAGTAGAACTCGGCATTAAGTAAGAGTTTATTATATATCTATTATAACTATAAAGGGTATTTATAATGATTTCTTAAAAACTTAGGAGGGTCTAAAAGGGGTTTATATTATAATATAGTTCTAAGTATTACTAGTGGTTTAAGGGTAATTTTATTTATAATAAGCTCCTCTAGAGGGTTATTAGGAGGAAGCTATAGGTTTATTTTATCTTTAATAAAGGGAGGCTAATAATTAATAAGGTAATAAGGCTATTAAAATATTTAAAATTATATAAATAGGTATATAATTTATTCTTAAAGTAAACTAAGAGTATTAGCTAGTTATTTATTATTAACTACCTATAAATACTTTACTTCCTTAATATATAATAATAAGTTATTAAATTAACTTTATAAGGGTATTATAAATTAGCTTAGCTAATTCTTAATTAGGTTTATAAGGGTAATATCCCTTATAGATATCTCCCTGGGATTACCCTTTTTTATTATATAAATTTATAATAAGCTCTTTGCTATTAAGTAGCGAGCTTAATTTTAAGTCTTAGATAATACTAGGGTTAGATTAAAGCTTATATAGCTAAGGTGAACTAGTTAATTAAATATCTAAGATTAAGGAAGGAAGAGAAAGGAAAAGAACTCGCTATAGCCTCGCTGTAGGTTTTATATAGGGCTCGCAGCGGGGCTGCGGAGAAGGGTTTCTCTGGTCTTGGTTTTTCTAGGGAGAAATAACCTTCCTCACGGGTTCGCCCATAACAGATATAGAGTAGGATAAGAATAATAATATAGAGTTAGAAAATAAGGATGGCGCTTTTTAGCGTTATAAAGATAGGTTAAAATATAAGATTAAATATATACCGGTAGTAAAGGGCGAGGAAATAATAATAATAGATAGGTATAACGTATATGATAAGCGAGCGTGACAGATAAGCGAGCGTGATAGCTAGACTGTGCACTAAAACTCGGATTTTTAAACTTTAATAAAAACTTTAATAAAATAGCTAGAAACTTATAAAGAGTATTTATAGCTATTTAACTTAAAAATAAAATATATCTAATTTTTATAGATTTTTAAAAAATCTCCTTTATAGAGAAATAGCTATTTATATAGTGCGAATATACTTTTTCTAAACTACCCTATAGGGTATTTTTCCAATAATCTATAAAAATTAGGGCTAATAATATACTATGTAATTAAGCTAACTTTTAATTTTTAGTTTTTCTTAGCTTAATTTGAATTTTCTAGAATTATTTAAAAATCTTAGTTTTAGTGCATAATCTAGCTGTCACGCTCGCTTGTCTGTCACGCTCGCTTATTATATACGTTAGGTTAGGGATTTTAAACTTAGATTTAAAACTTAGCTTTAATATAGTTTATAACCTAGGTTTAAAAAGCGGCGGATATAGTAGGATAGTCTAAGGTGGTGGGGCAGGTAGATAGGCAGTATAATAATGATTTTTAAACCTAGGTTATAAATCAGAATTAGGATCCCTAGTTAGTTTAACTCCTATATTTCAATACCTAACCCGAAGGCTGTTTGTTTAGTCTATGACTTATTATATTAAACCTATTAATTTCAAATTATGCTATATATAGGATCTCCTATCGGTATAATATGCCTTATGCCTCTTAGATTAATTAATTAAGTACTCGCAATATAAGCATAAAGCCTAGGTTACTAAAATCCTCTAACGCGGCAGGGCTTAGATTAATATCAAGGGATATTAACCTATATAGGAAGTCCTTCTAATTAGCAAAGTCCCGCAGGTAGTTGACTAACCTAAGCTAATTAAGCTATAGCTATGGCTAGGTAAACTAATCTAGCTGCTCTATAAGATTAGCTTTTTTATTGCGGATAGCGAGGGCCTAGGCCTAGAAGGATATAAAGAGATCTATTTAATTAGATAATTCTACCCTATATTGCTATATATCTACTTTGAAATACTTATTATAGTGGCCTTTCTTAAAAAGTTATTAATAAAATATTCCTAAATACTATAGTAGAGAAGAATAAGATATTATTATAGCAGAGATATTAGCCTTTAAGGGTCTTCTAGGTTAACCTTATAGTTTAGATTAATTATAGGTTAAGCATAGGTAATAATATATCTTTGCTAGGCTTATATATACTTAGTGGTAACTAGAGTTAAATTTATACTTAATATTATTTTCTCGGGCTTCTCTAAGGTTAATAATCAGGGGTCTAAGTAAAATAGGGTAGGGTAATTAACTAAGGTCCTTAATATTCTTAATATAATTAAATAATTCTGCCTATTAGATAGCTAGCTTAGTCTTTATTAAAGAGAGATTATATAAGAATTAACCTAGGTATCGCTAGATATAGTCACTAAGGATAATAACCTTATAGGTTTTATAGGTAAGGAGGCTAAGGGTTAAGATAAAAGTAAAATACTTTATTATAAATAAATTAAAGTATAATTATATAATAAAGAAGCTTTAATTAATTAATTAAAATATATATATTATAAGTTAAGATAAATTATAAGATTAGTAGTTTAAATCTAAGATAAAAATAAATTAGTCTAGATAAGGGTTAATTATATAAAAATAACCCTAGATCTTAGAGTTATTTAAATATCTTATTAATAAAGTATATTATAAAGATAGGCTTAATTAAAATTAATTAATTATATTATATCTTACCTTTATATTAACTTTTAATATTAAGCTATAGCGGGAATATAATTATTTTAAAACCTTAGGTTAGTAATAAAAAAAACCTTAAGTTTATAGGTAAGATATTAGCGCTATGCTAAGTCCTTACTAAAAAAAACCTTAGGTTAGCTAACCCTTGATTATAATATATAATAGGGAGGTTTAATACTTAGCAATTCTTCTAGTGAGAGGAGGTAATATATATATATTTCTAATATTATAATAGCAAGACTAAGAGTTTAATGCTTTGAGATCTTAATAAGAGTATCTAGGCTTTGTCTTTCTAATATAATATAGTATGTCTAGAAGTAATAGCAGGTAAATCAAGGTGCTATTCTAGTATATAATTTTATATATATTTACTAAAGAGTAAAAAGATCCCACGACGGGAGGTTCCTAAGCACTAGTTCTATGATCTCAGCGGGGAGACTAAGTATAAGAGCCATCATATAGTCTAGACTATGACTTATTCTAAAGATAGAAGATAGACGATAGCATAAAAGATGCTTTATTCCTAACCCTAACTATTACACATATCTTTATATTCCTCTCGGGTTAAGGTATAAAGTAGAACATAGCGTATACATTTATTCTTTATTATATTAGCTTAAGCCTAATAATAAGGATATTATATGCATTTATTTGCATTTTTATTAGCTATTACTATGCGCTACTAATAAGGATATAATATTATTTTATAAGTAAAATTTTAGTGCGATAGATTTAATAATAAAAGATACTAAAGAAAGTAAGATATATGCCCTAAATAATAATTAAAATAATATAAATATAGATTAGTAGACTTATTATTATTTTTCTTATTACTAAATGTTATTTTTATCTTATATCTTACTATGGTTAATTTTTGATGGATTTTTATTATGCTCTCTGGCTAGCACTCGAATTTGATAAAGACATTCACGACTCTCCCAACCCGAACCCTACTTGCATTATTGATGATAAGTCGTAAGACCCTCTCTTGCGACAGTTGATATGCTGACGCAACAAGCTATATCGTGTCCAGAGACCCCAGTCTTTGGACGCCTGCGAGGGCCAACGAGCTTCGAGTGTGTTCGTCATCAATTTAGGCAGCAGCCGAGCGAAACCTAGCCATCCGCAAATATTGTGACCGCTAGATGCTATCATTGAGGCAGTTTCGGTACACGTTGAGCAAGTCTCGAGTTTCTCGGGGTCCTTCACAAGAAACCAAAGCGCTATGAGCTCACCAGCCGAGGACAAGAGTCCCCGGAGCGCCTTTTCCAGGCTTGGTCATTCGCTGAAGGAGCTCAAATTCGAGTTTCCCTCTCATTCGTACCCAATCTATCGCCTGGACGATGACCAATCACAAACAACCTATGGTATTGAAGCTCCTTCCAACGCTCTGCATCCCAACCCGATTCAATGGGACTCAATTGGCATGTTCAGCGACGTTGATCTGTCGTCGATACAATATCCTTTACGAATAATCAGTTCCCTTGAGGGTATAGAGATATACCACCGAAGAGAGCAAGAGATTCGGAGAACCTCCTCCGCACCTAAAGCCCACCGATTCAAGTCCTTGGTTGTCCTAGTGTTGGAATGAGGATAGAAATAAGGCAAGAATCACGATCATCGTGAACGACCACAACTAACATCAGGCAGCAGGCTGCTGCCTATGATATTGGAAGACTGAACATAGGTATAAGATGCCGACCTTCGTCGCTCCCTTAGATAGAATCAAGCAGCGCAATGAAATCTCTTCTGATCACACCCTCCGTTGCACAACTCGTCTTTTGAGACCTAGTGTGGACGAGTTAGCGCGATAGACATCCCAACTCATGACTCATTTCCTCCTCGATTGCGTGATCTGGCACCGTCCTTATGCCATCGGCCAGCTACCATTTTGCCAGCATCGGCCATCGGAAACCACTTGTGGTCTTTTCCTATGGCCGACGGTCACCGATTTCGACCTGGCCTCGGATTGGGATCTTGTCAGTCACGTCGCAACACCAAAGACTTGCGCAATCGGCCTGGCGACGAGTAATCGCAGCCAGGCCATCGCGTCAAGATTTATAGATGATTAGATGTCAATAATTCTGCACCAGGTCAAATTAGGTCTTGGGTGTTCAGCCATTACGCATCCAGAATACAGCCCTTTTAACGAGAAACTTCTGACTGCGACAACGGCATCATGGTGACCCAAGTTCCTCAGTTGGGGACCGCCGTGGATTCCTCACCCAGCATTTCGACTGAAAAGATACCTCAAGAACAGCTATCTTCAGAGCCCTTGATCGTTGCCGATTGGATTCCTGAAGCTGAGACCAAGTTGAGGAGAAAGTAATGATGCCCTCATCCTTCAAGGATTTACTGATTGCTTGCAAGTTACAACCGTTAGGCTTGACTTCACTATACTGCCCATCCTAATCCTGGGACTCTTCGCCCTGCAACTCGACAAAAGCAACATCTCCTACGCTTTGGCGACAAGCTTCACAAAGGACCTCGGTATCGATAATAACAACGTCAACTACGGCAACCAGCTCATGCTCGCCGCAATCGTCATTTTCGAGATCCCTTCCAACATGGTTCTTTCGAGAATCGGTCCTGCACTCTGGTTCACCATCCAGATCTTCGCATGAGTTGCAACGGCACAAACGGCAATCCATAATCTCGCTGGCTTCTACGCGACTCGGTTCATTCTAGGCATGTGGGAGGCTGGATACTTCGCTGCGTCGTTGACAATACTGGCATCGTTCTACACCAGAAGAGAAATGGCAATGAGAGTTACCCTTGTCTAAATCGGCAACTACTTTTCTTCTGGCATTGGTGGTCTTCTTGCAGGAGCTATCTTGAAGATCCCCGAGTCGTCTGGTCTGCAGAAGTGGCAGGGATGTTTTCCTTCAAGACTCTACTCGATCCTCCGCTAATGATGCTTCTCGTTCGCATTGGCTGTTCCTCATTGGTGGTTTATTCACTTTCCTTGTCGGCATCTTTTTCATCTTCTTCATGCCTCGATACCGTTCCGCTCTGCGGCTTTGAACAACTTGACTTCTTCAACGATGAGGAACGCCGCATCCTCAACAACCGTGTTGTTCTCGACGACCCTCGCAAGGTTGTCCGCCTGTCCGGTATCGGTCCGAAGAGGGCTTTCCGGATCGTCCTCACGAGCTTCCGCATCTCGGGTCACTTCGGTATCAACGTCATTCCTCTCACTCCCAAAGGCGGTCTCGGTGTCTATTCGCCTACGATCATCAAGAACCTAGGCTTTAGTGCTACCACTGCGAGTTTCCTGTCATATGTTCACCACTTCGGAGTATGCATCTTCGCCATCCTTGTGGCTTGGGTAAGCGACAAGACTTCCTCCTGAGGCCTCTTGTGTCTGCTCTGTGCGGTCTACTCCATCGTATTTTCCGGGGTTCAATATGCCACCGTCAGAAGCAGTGATGTCTAGATCAAGTACACTATTCTAACTATCCTGACATCTGGTATGGCTGTCTCAAAGCACCAACGACGCTTGGTTCAGTGTCAACACTGCGGATCCCCGAGAGCGATGCATTGGATTTGCATTGGCTGTTGCTGGCTCGAATCTCGGTGGCTTGTCTGGACAGAATATCTTTGTCAAGAGTGATGCGCCATACTATTACCACGGGTTCCTCAAGGCTCTCTGTATCTACGCTATGTACTCATTGCGGGTATGACGTTCTATTACTGGAACGATAACCGGAGGCTTGCAAAGGGATCCGGCAATGGAAAAATAATTACGGAAGAGGGAGTTGTCGAAGTTGGTGGAGATAGTGGCGCATCAAAGGTCAAGAACCAGTTGTAAGAGTTTGGATAGGGTCTGCTGACAGGGCCGCACCACTGAGGTTGCTGGGGATAGATACATGACATTATCCTCTAGGAATTTATCTTTAATCATGCAAGTCTCGGTCCAGAGTAGTCTCAGGCTTATCAATCCTATAAATGGTCTTTGCCGTGTTGAAGTATGCCTCATACTCGATCTTGTCAACAGTGTCATCAATGTCATAATGGTAATGTCCTCCAGCATTCTTCCCCAGCAGCGAAAAACCATGTGTATGCTCCATCCGTAATCCGATTTTCTTATCCGGATCCGCCGAGTGCAGCACTGACAAACACACAATGGGCCCCTCGAAGTCGTGATAAGTCAGCCAGTCGTTGAGCTGCTTTGGGTCCTTAAACGGCAGTTCTTTCTCTGGAGGGAAGTCGGGCATGACATGATATTTTGCGGTTCCTGATTTGATCAAGACAACACCTCCGAGGCTAATGGTCTGGTCATTGCCGTATGCAGCATTGAGTGCCTTGCGAATGCACTCTGTGAAGCTCTTCTCCGATCCCTTCCGCCTGCGTGCCGTGACCTTCAAGACTGGTCCCGGATTGCCCGTGGAGCCGAAGAGGTTGATCATGAGAGCACAATCCAAAGAAGGACTCATTTCAACACCGACAGCCCCAGTGTGAGGGCTGATCTGAGCAAGCCGCGACCCATTGGCTACATCATCGAACCCTCCTTGCCAGCTAAGATTTGGCGCGAGCTCGCAATTCTGGCCGATAAGATGAAACGGTCCAGCGCCAGCACCAATGAGGCTTCCCTTTTCAGGGCTCATTTCCATGGCCTTGGCGAGACTCGGCATGGACCAGATAGTGTCGAGCACAGGCCGGGGAAACAGATTCGGCTGGCCGCCGATGTCTGCGATCTTCTCGTCGCCGGAGAGACCTTCGGTGGCCAGATGATAGGGCGCTTCTCGCAAGTCGGGACATGTGACGACACTGACTGATGAGTGCTCGAAGTTGGCAGTGAGAGGAGCTTTGAGCTTCCCGGCCAGCTCCTCAAGGCTGGGCGGAGAGAGAGGGAACTTTTCGGTACGCATGGTGGTCTTGTTCAAGGAGATTGCTGAATCCACGACGCGTCAGATGTGACTGAAGTACGGAAACCAATTGGATCGACGGGCTGGCAATGGTTAAGCTATACTTAATGCTCGCTGTTGTGATCTCCAGAAGGTTGATGACGGAGACCGACTGATCCGATGCCGCTCCCCACCTCCGCACCGGCACTAGCGTCGGCTTTTTGCCGCAATACCGGCGGTTGGGCCGAAAACTGGATCTTGCTGGGCCCGTCGGGAAAGCGCCGAATGAGACAGCTCTTGGGAGACTCCTTGGCATTGATCGCCGGAAATCTGGCGTGAAATGGCTCTTACGGCCATTTTCGGCCAGAGCGCCGTCGAGTCAGACTCTAACAGGATCATTGTAGGTAATGTACCGGGCTGGCATCTTATATAAGTCTTGGGATGGGCTGTCTTGTAGCTTACTCGTTAGATCATTGAATGACGTCATTGAAGCCCTGCATCCCCTTGCCTTCGTTTTGTTCGAAGCCTCATTCTCATCATCCTCCACGGCTACTACCACCCAGTCTATCACAATGTCTACAGCAGCACCTCCCGTTCCCGAGGTCTTCCCCATCTACCCCGATCTTGCAGGCAAGGTTGCCCTCATCACTGGCGTTGGCCAAGTAGGGCCTCGGGACAGCCCATTCTGGGGCAATGGCGCCGCAACTGCCCGTCTCCTCTCCCGCAGTGGTGTTAAAATATTTGGCTGCGATCTACACCTTTCCGCTGCCGAGAGGACGAAAGAGCGGCTGCTCGAAGGTGACCCCAGCGTCGTGGTCGATGTTTTGGCAGCTGATGTCATGAAGCCTTCAGACGTAGAAGTGCTGGTCAAGGCAGTTATGGAGAAGCATGGCCGCATCGACATTCTCGTCAACAACGTTGGTCAGACATCAGCAGGAAACCCAGCAACCATGTCTGAAGAGGTCTGGAATTTCCAACTTGACCTCAATTTGACCTCCGTCTACCGTCTCTGCCACCACGTTCTGCCCATCATGCAGAAGCAAGGCTCCGGCAACATCATCAACAACGCCTCCATCACCGCTCTGCGATACATCGGCAAGCACCAAATTGCTTATGCATCCGCCAAAGCCGCCGTCATCCGCTTCACCAAAGCAGTCGGCGTCATGTACGCCAAGGAGAACATCCGCTGTAACTGCGTCGTCCCTGGTTTGATGTACACGCCTCTTGTCGACAACTTTGCCCAGAGTAAGGACCCTGGCGATCAAGAGGCTGCAAGGAGGATTCTTGATCACAATTGTCCCATGGGCTGGATGGGGACTGGGGCGGATGTGGCTAACGCTGCTGCTTGGCTTGCAAGCGGAGCAAGTCGTTATGTGACTTCACACGAGCTTGTTGTTGATGGTGGTATCACTGAGAGCACCGGCACTGGCTTTCAAGCATCATAAAGGTAGAATAAATAGAAAAGTCGAATAGAATAGACAAGTTCATTCAACCAAGGTGGCTCAGAAACAGCCTGCACATGACAAGGGAACCGCTGGCCATTAGAAAAACACCACCCGGCTTTTCGCGCAGCAACGGACTTTCGGGAAAATATGAGAGGCAAAAGAAATAAGTTTCCATGTCTGTGAAGACAGACAAAAATGAATTAACGTGATGAGGCTGGGACTTGATCCCAGGCGGATTGTTCCACCAGGAAACTTAGGGTGTTAAGGTGTCCTAACCTGACGCCATAACCAACTCGGCTATCTCACTAGATATTCAAAATTCAGACTGCTAACGCAGTTCAAGCCTCGGTCGTCTCCCACTCCGTCGATAAGCAATTTAATCTCCAAAGCTTCCAAGCAACCTAGAACGACGACATGAATTAAGCTGGTTCCGCGTTGGCCATTCAATGTAGAAGCTCACGAGTATAATTTCCACGTTATACAAGTGCGGTACCTTCACAGCTATGAATGATTGAACTATATTTGCTCTCGGTCTGCTCAATAAGCGGAGCACAAGGATTGCCAATGGTCGACAGTGTAAGATTCAAGTCTTCAGGGCATAAACTAATCTCCAAGAAAACATGACCGCCAGAAGGACCATCTGCCGTTATAGCAGATGGGTTGATTCCTCTTGTAGAGGTTCAAATCCTTCCCTTACAACCCCGTAAGGGTTCCTCCCAAAAGCCAACAAGAAGAATGTTCTGCAACAACTCGAGAACAAGAAATTTTCAATGCAACCGTTCTCAAAAAGTTGTGACAGCCTTGTATGGATACGTCTTGAAGATGAAGTAGGCCGACAGGTAGATGGTAGCTCCAATGGCGAAAATGCCCGAATAAACAGAAAATCCCATGACGTAGTTGGGTCCATGAGACTTGGTGAAGATGTATGTGCCGTAAAGTTGCGCAAGATTGGCAAAGCCATTGACGATAGCCAAGCAGATGGCTCGAACCTCTGGCTGAACCGGGCCAAGGACAGTGCTGGTGTAAGAGAGCGAAAGAGGGTTGGCTGACCAAACAGCTGTGTTGATGAAGCAGAGGAACACGTATCGAGCAGTGGGAACGTAGATGCCAGCTGAAAGAGCCGAGAATAGAGATCCGAAGATGAGCAACACAGCGGATGTGAAGAGAGCTCGGAAAGAGGGGACCTTGTCTGCGATGATGCAGAGTGTAATGGCAATCACAAGAGCCACACCGTAAAATGGAGCAGTCATATACTGGGCCTCAGTCTTGTCGTAGCCCAACTGCGCGGCAAAGGTGGGATAGAAGTAGGCCAGAGACATGGAGCCGATGACAACCATGTAGCCGGCAGTGAGAGGGATGAGCCTCCAGTTGGTCACAGCCGCTTTGATAGCGGCAAAATGACTAAGATGATGCTCGGGTGCGTCGTTTCGGCTCGTGATACCGTCGGCTCGGAGACGAGCGTACGCCAGCTGTCGCTCTTCAGGCTTAAGCCTCTTTGAGGTCAAAGGATAGTCGAGCAGCGTGAATGGAACAACGAAGGCGGCGGCAACTGTGATGACTCCCTCGATAATGAAAAGCCAGCGCCAGCCTGCGATTCCGAGTCGGCCGTCGAGGCCCCTCGTGATGGCACCGGCGAGAATGCTTCCAAAGGCACCAGACATGATACCGGCAGAGTGGAAGACGACGAATCGCTTGGATTGCTCGTGCTTTCGGTACCAACTAGAGATGATGAACATGACGGCAGGCTATAAAAAATTAGCATATTCTTCTCTTCGTAGCAACAGTGTCATATTTAACGTACGCTGAAGCCGGCTTCGGCGACGCCGAGCAAGAATCGTAGTCCAACAAGCTGCCTCCAAGATTGCACAGCAGCAATGACGGCGCAGCTGACACCCCAGAATATCATCAAAGCGGGAATGAACAGGGACGGCCGCGATCGAGAGAGGATCATATTGGAAGGAACTTCGGCAAGAACGTATCCGATTTGGAACAGGACGACGACAAGGTAGTAGCGGTCATCGGTAAGATCTAGGTCGTCTCCCATTCCAGCAACTCGAGCGTTTCCAATGTTGGAACGGTCCTGATTCTCTGTTAGTAATGGTTCCGTCGTCTCTAGTACTGTGGGTAGTTCGTACCATGTAGGACAGGAGATACACAGCCCAGATGGTCGGCAGTAGGAACATGTCAATCTTGCACAAGAGCTTCTTCTCAGCCTCGGTCTCTTCCTCGAAAGTGAACCCTTCTGGGTTTGGCGCATCGATGCCAGTAACGGCATCCTCCACCATCGAGAACGTCTCCTTGTCCTTCAAGGACGGAGAGGCGGGAGCTGTCGCAGCTGTCATGCTGAACTCGTTGCGTGTCTGAAGTGTTAAGAGCGAAAGCCTTCAAGTAAAGATGAGTTGGAAACGCTGATTGAATCTGGAGAAGGGCGGAAAAGCTGGGGAGAATATATAATCTTTGCATCCAGCCGCAAGTGAAGACCTGGAAAAATGAGCTGGAGCTAAACTATGGGTCGTGCAAGTTGATCGTAAGGTTTCGAGGCTTGATTTGCCAGGCTTCTCCACACGAGTCAGGGCAGAAATGGCTGAACAAGCGCCTCATGGGCCTGTGGGGTTGGAATCCGGGGCCCCAGAATTGCCCACGGCTTCCCCTCACGGCGGCGCTTCGTACGACTGTCGGCCGAAGTGCCGGGCCCTCGTAAAGTTGTTTTAGTGGGTTTCAGGTTCTTCGCCAGGTGCCGGCCGGGGCTGCCACGTATTCGGGTTGCCTGATGACAGGATTTAATAAGCCTAGAAAGCCAATATTGACCCATCAATTTGCCGACCACAATACCCATTGGCTAGAATCTGGGCTATGCGTGAAGTAACTGAGCGCCAGCTTATTCACAATGGCCACACCCAGACTCCCACCATTCTTGATCATTGCCACGATCAAGACCTTAACTTCAGGCGCTCAGAAACGAGCATGTAGCAAGGCTCTGCACCCGTTCATGGAGGTCCCGACTAACCCCTCAATCCAGTAGCTTGACATCTTCCCTCCATTAGCTGCGCACTCCAAGAACAATGAGCCCGGCACTCTGAGTTACTACTTCTTCACCAGTACTTCGGCTGGTAACAACGCCATTTACGGGTTCGAGGCGTACAGCTTGTCTGTTCCGGACTTGTGGGCTTTGCTAACGAGATGAGCCAGATACCCAACGGCGGCGGCTTTATTCGATATTCACCATCAGTCTGACGCTTTCAAGTGGCAGTCAGCCATCATAGAAAAGGAAAACTTATGCACGGTTGATGTTGACACGTTCAAGCCTCTATGCGGCTTCGTTCTTCGGGAGGGGTGGACAGAAGAGCCTGCTGGCCAAGTAGTTATTAACAAATACCAGCCACTGGCAGAAGAGAAGTCGAAGTTCATAGACAAGATTCAAGAATTTGCTTCGCGGACTGAGAAGGCAGAGGGAAAATGCGACACCTATGTGGCGATGGAGCATCTAGATACAGGGCATATCTGGACGTTCGAGAGGTACAGGACTTCGAAGTACTACAAGGAGTAGCATCTTGTCTCTGACAAAGTCCATGTTTTGGCCGCTGCTGCCTCAGTCACAGAAGAGTTTGCAGAGGCCGGTGCAGGCTTTCTATGGAAGTAATTGAACCGTTGAATGAGGTTCCACCCAACTTGACGGCCTATTTGTTTGTAGTTGCGAGTCCACAATCTTGGGTTGTCGTTGTTGTTGAATTGCGCAGTGATGCTGGGTGTGATTGATAAAATCAAGGTTGTTATTGTTATTGTCATGGTGAGAGCTCCCTAGGGGTTTATATCCCATGCGATTCCATCTAGGACTTTCAATCTAGGGCTTTGTGATGTGACCCTGAAGTGAGGGGGAAGCTCCCAATTATTCCAACAGTCGTTCGAATATGCTCTTTGAAAGTGTGAGAGACTTCCACTTTCATGAAGAACACCTTCCATTCTAACATGCAAGGCCTCGCCAACTCATTCCCAAAGTATCGTCCAAGTCTGCGCGACCAAATAAGGCGCAAAATGCGCCTCCTCAGTCGAGACGGCATATTAGTCTCCAACCTCTCGGGCAGAGCAGAGCTAAAGCAGAGCTCAAGGGAATATTATCAATTGCGTGAAAGGTCAAAAAGGCTCTTAGTGATAGACATGCTGAGGTTCAACGGCAACGAGACCATAGACCTATTGCACCTAACTGCCGTGGTTGGGGCGTCCATACGATCGCGTTATACGTACTTTCTTCCCGGGGTGCTCAACGTTCTCCACAATAGGCAACGAGCATCGCTACGGATATGAACGCATCGAACGACTTGAACCGACATGAGCTAGGGGGCTCGACCCTCGGCACTCCTGTATGAACGTAATGTGTGGCCTGTGCCAGCGAGAACTTCGAGGCTGCATTGACTGGAGGTCCCGTAGGGTCGACTAACTAGCTTTAAGTGAGGCCCTCTAGCTTTGAGAGCAGCTCGGAGCGGAGAGCATAGACTGCTGTATTCCCATACACCGAGGGTTCCTCATGACAGCTAATTCGCCTCCCAGGTTAAATCATCTATAAACTCCAGACAAACCGGTTCTCACTGTGATGGTTGCTCAAGAATTGGGCTTCCTATAACAGCTTGCTTTCTCCAAGGGTCGCTAGATAGGGCACAACAACGATGTTGGTCGATCGGCTGCCTCGGCCGTAGTGACGGCGAAATCCCGAAAGAAGTCTCGGCCTCACGCATGGGCTCGGTATCACCGTAGCAACTTCCATCATCATGCGAACATTCGCGACCATCTCCGTGACATCTCCGTGACGATGCTGCTCCTATTTGCACCTGCACGGCTTCGGGTCCGTTTTCCGAATGAGCTTGGATGCTGGATTGCTCCATGATAAAAACAAGCTGCAACCCCTTTGACCCGACAACTCCCACGATGTGAGGAATCTCCTTTTCCACTCCGGTGCTACATATCAACCGACCAAACCTCACCATGACTCTCCGTATTGCCATTGGTGGCGACGACGCCGGCTTCGACTATAAGAGTACCCTCATCAAGGATCTCACCTCCAACCCAGCCGTATCACACGTCGTCGACGTCGGGCCCAAGGCCGCAACCGACAAAACACCGTACGCCAGCTACGCCATCGCAGCTGCCGAGGCTGTGGCAAAAGGCGAAGTCGACCGAGCGATCCTCATCTGCGGAACGGGCCTTGGGGTTGCTATCGCAGCAAACAAAGTCCCTGGCGTTCGTGCCGTCACGGCTCACGATAGCTTCAGTGTGGAGAGAGCGATCAAGAGCAACAATGCCCAGATCCTATGTCTCGGACAGCGGGTCATTGGCATAGAGCTCGCACGACGACTGGTTCAAGAGTGGCTGGGGTACGAGTTTGATCCGGTATGAAGAGTCACCATGCTGTTACCTTGGCCAGGGAGTTGAACTTCGCACTAACTCAAACGTCCACAGAGCTCGGCTTCAGCCGAGAAAGTCAGGATCATCGATGATTACGACAGAAAATCACACGCAGTTGTGGCATAACATACTCGAAACGACAAGGACCAGGCGGGGAATGACGGAACGACCGCCGTGGGCGAACGAGCAATTCCAACAGCTCAGATAAAAAGGATTTCAAGACACAGAATACATCGGTTCCCAATATGACTAGGCTCCATTGTGACTTTCAAGATCTCATCTCGTAATCCCCTTGATAGTGGCACTCTTGGCCAGGCAACGAGGTGAGATCCTGGGGATCGATCGGTACTTGCAGAAGATCGAATGTGTTCATGACAAACATCGAGTCCATCGTCGGCATGTCGCCAGGTTGTATCATCATAGCCCCTTGCCCTTCATTTGCCTCGTACGTCAGGTTCCTTGACGCAGCCATCAAGTCCTCTAGCCCATTGCTGAGGTGATAAACGAGATGTTGCCGGGCGGCGCTCTGAGAACGCAGTTCCCGCACATAGCATTGGACAAGATCAAGGGCTTTTGGGGCATCAATCCCAGTGAGATCCCAGAAGTTACTCCTCGCCGTCTTGATAAGGAACACGGCAGCGAAGGTTATCATGGCTTGGAAGTACAGCGGCATACCTACCAGAGCAGTTCTGAGATCATCCCGTTCTAGCACGGTCTCAAGAACCGCCGTGGCAGATGTCACAGCTACAGAAGCATAGTCTCGCACTTGGACGGACGCAGTGGCTGATGACTCTAAAGACATGCCTCGGAAGATATATGAGCAGAGATGGAGTCGAGCGAAGTGATAGTGCAGAACAGCTCCGTCTCTGGGAAACCATCCAACATGGGCATTTCGTGCTAATAAAAGAATCAGTTCCCGAAGCCGCATAGTGGGAGATATACGATAGCTTACGCATGCGATTGCCCCAGACCATGTACCATCGATCGAGCTCAGAAAAGTACCCTCGGAGCTGCGGCAAGCAATGCTCTGGCACCGGTTTGACCGAGTAGCCTCCAAAGACGTCCTTGACTTTGGCTACTATATGGTAGAGAGCGACTTGGCTAGACATTCGCAAGTCTACTTCTTGTTGACCATTGACCTGGATAAACAACTCCCACTGCTGATGCGGCTCCTCGTTTGGAGATATTATGGCAGGCCGACCATATAGAATACTTGAGTGGTGATCCATTATGTAGAGAGTATACCAGAGGCGAGCTTTGTCGATGTCTTCCTGCTGTCCAGAGTGGTGTTCAACAACCGAGAAGTAGGCCAAATGATGGTTCAATCTCGTTGCTATCCGAATGGCATGTCCGAGCAGCGTGTATGAGATATTACCTAGCCAGTATGCCCCAGTGATAAGTGCCCGGATATCGTCGGTAGAATGAGAGATGGAGAACATGCTTGCCGAGACAAGCCTCAGGAACTCGGTATGGCATACTTTACAAGCAGAAGAGCCTTCTGGGTCGTGCATTGCAGCGACAGCGCAGATGGCGGCTGTTAGCAATGAGGAGCTAGCTCGGAGACTTTCGAGGGTGTCGTGGGGACACAAAATGCCGTAGCAAAAGTAGTTCAATCGCGTCGTGAATCGAACAAAGTGCTGCTGTGCAACAGACTCAGGCAGTAGCCCGCGAGAGATGAAATCCTGAGCAGCTGCGCCGCTTCTTGATGTCGGCTTCGTTGGATTTCGCAGTGATGGAAGTCTTGTGACTTCGTACAAGGAGTTTATTGGCAGAGAGTATAATCCTTCGTCCTCCATCGCAACGGGGGTGAGTATCGGTGCTGGCGGTAGTGATTCGTCTCTTCCTTCGGTGTCAATGTCATCATCGGTTCGCGATGCGGTTTGTTCTATGGAAGCAGGGCTCGATGGGTTGTAGGATGTGAGGAGAGGCAGATTGGACATTCGCAGGAGGACGTTGACGGCTGTTTGGAGTTGGGCGACGTGACCAGTCATTGTGGTTTGCCATCTGATGAACTCGATCATTAGCAGGCTTTAATGCAAGATCAGGAAGTTCCATACTTGTTTGTCTCTTCGAGAAGTGATTGCGCATTCTTCTCGATCTGACAAGCGATGCCTCGAGTTTGACACCGCTCGCATGGAGGAACGCCATCCTGCATCTTGCATTTGATCTGAGGAAAATCAACGCCGAATGCTTAGGACAAGAAGTAGCACGGGTAAGAATTACCTTAGTTGCCCTGCAGGCGCTGCATGCCTTGACCTGTCTCCCCATTGCCGCGGCTCGTGGTGGTTGTTGACATGGACTGACCGACTCCATGTTTGCTCCAAATTGAGACATTGTACTGGAGTTAGGTGACTCCAGCTTCAGATGCTGCTCAAGGATGGGCTTTGTTTAGTTGTTGCGATGGCTTGGAAAAATGTTATGATGGGCAGCTGTTTGATGGACATAGGACATAGGCTGATACAGGGGTTGGTGTTGACTCTCAGGGCTCTCCAGGAATTGATAGCGTGAGTCACGCGAATGATCAGAAGTTGTGCGGGGGACGTACCTTCCGAGCTATGCAGGCAAATAAACTAGACAGAAAGAGGCATAGTACAGTGCAAGGACCCGGTCCTGGCGCCATCATCTCCGCAGAGAATTGACGAATCATGGAGCTCGAGAAGAGTCCATCTGGGTCCCAGGAATTGACCCCTTGCCCTGCCGGGATAGCGTGTCGGCGGTTCGGCCGAAATACGGCGGTCTTTGCCGGAAACTGGAGATGTAGGGTAATGAGAAGACCATGGGATGGGCACAGAGACTCGGGCCATGACCGCCGAGGATGCCATTGCGACTCTGTCTGATTGTCATCAGCAATGGCAGAAACCAGTTTGAGACCGTACTAGAAATAAGGAGCAAGGATTGCTGTAGATGGTGCTTTCCTCCTCGGCCATTGCCTTCCCTGTCTTGAGACCCCAAGGTTACCATGTCAACTAAACACTACTTCCCTTCGGCAGCAGCCAACACGCTCGTTCCGCGAGCACTAAAATCGCTTGTGCAATCCAATCCTCATTTAGACCTCGACGAGACCGACCGAGTAGTTGCCAATGCACACCATGACCATGCCAACGTGAGCATAATTGGAGGCGGCGGCTCAGGACACGAACCGGCATGGAGTGGCTACGTTGGCGATGGTCTTCTCTCAGCTGCTGCTTGTGGTGATATCTTTGCCTCACCCAGCACCAAGCAAGTCGTGAAGGCGATTCGCATGGCCCCCTCCTCTAATGGTGTCATCCTGTTGATTACGAACTACACGGGGGATCGCCTTCATTTTGGACTTGCGGCTGAAAAGGCCAAGGCCGAAGGGTTGGCGGACAACATTGTTGTCTTGCCAGCGACGGACGATGTCTCCATCGGTAAATCAACGAACAGCCGTCTTGGACGACGAGGACTTGCTGGACATGTACTGAGTGAGTAACTACTCCAACTGACAGCAGTACTCCTGGGAGCCTGTCGCGGCTAACTTGTGTAGTGATGAAAATCCTTGGAGGCGCCGCTGCCAAAGGCTCCTCATTCGAAGACTGCCTCGAAATCGGAAAAGCAGTCAACGACAACACAGTCACCATCGGGTCTGCCCTCGACCACTGCCACGTTCCAGGCCGACAGCACCAGAGTCTCGCCGACGACATCTGTGTTGTTGGCGCAGGCATCCACAACGAGCCTGGACAACAAATCATCTCTCCGTTTCCTTCGGTCGAAAACCTCGTCGATCGATGCCTACAATTGCTCTGCAACGCGTCTGATTCGGAGCGTGCATTCACCACCTTTGCGCCTGGAGACCAGGTGGTTCTGCTGGTGAACAACTACGGTGGCCTGTCGCCTCTTGAACTGGGTGCTTTGGCAGACGAGATTTTGGGTCAACTGGAGTCGCGATGGAACGTGTCTCCCTGCAGGGTGTTTACAGGGACATTCGAGACTTCTCTGAATGCCCCAGGCTTCTCGATATCTCTATGCAACCTCACCGCAGCAGCAAAGCAGTCAAAGACAGACTCCAAGACCCTACACGAGCTTCTTGATAGCCCGACGACAGCCGTTTCCTGGCCGAACACGACGAGACCTTCGTCCGATGCGATCAAACGACACTCGACCAACATCAACAGTCATGGTGTGGAAAAGGCGGGTGACAAGACCAGGATCCAAGTCGACGGGGAGCTTCTCGAGAAAATCATTCGGCGCGCATGTGAGCGCGTGATAGCTGCTGAGCCGAAACTTACCGAATGGGACATGGTGATGGGTGATGGAGACTGCGGCGAAGCTGTCAAGGGCCTCGCCGAGCTGGTCCTGTCTGGTCTAGACGCTGGATCCTGTCGCGATGGCTCTGTCCTAGGCTTCTTGAGGCACCTCATTCGATCTGTTGATGACACGGGCGGCACTCTTGGTGCTATCTTTAGCATCCTCCTCTCGGCCTTTCAGACAGCTCTGTGCACCAACCGAGCGCCCCAAAACACGCCCGAGTTCTACGCCACGGCTCTGGCATCAGCAGTGGCATCCCTGAAGAAACACACGTCCGCGAGAGAGGGCGACCGGACCGTCATGGATGCTCTGCTCCCGTTTGCAGACGAGTTCGTCAGATCCGAGGACTTTGGGAAGGCAGTCGCTGTGGCCGCTGACAAGGCCGAGGGGACACGTTATGTCAAGGCCAGGTTTGGAAGGGCGACGTACGTCGGTCAGGAAGCTAGTCAGGAGTTGCCGGATCCCGGTGCTTGGGCTTTGTATGAGATTGTGGCTGGTTTGGCTGAGGGGATGGGTAAGCAGGTGGCTTGAAGTGGCGGCGATGGTTGTCGGTGTTGGAAGGAGGCAAGGATCACAATCAACAGGAGACCGGCCCCTACGGGCCCACCATCAAACCTTCGGAACGAGTCTTTCAGTTTGTGGGTTTGATGAAGGTCTATGAGATGTCGCGGGCATCATGGTTGTGGCTGATGAGCGCACGGGCCATTGAAGTGTTTCGGAGATTGCATCTAGCGCACGGACCAAGGAGATTCTCTCTTATTTCATCTCATCATCGTGATTCCAGTTCAATTCAACAACCATTGATAATATTGAGATGAATACCCTTGAGAACTACGAGAAATCCAGGCAGTAGGCATCACGCTGAACCCTCCCCTCGCTGAGAACCCATCGATCCATAGACATGCATCACAAACGCTGGCCCTCATAAATTCGTTTCGTCTCCGCGGTCAGGTTTTTAAGTCTCTGCATCGCATCTACCATAGTCTGGTCCAGCTTGTTACTAATGAAGTCCTGAGGCCGCACAGGGCTGAGAAGCTTAATGCCTCGAAGCGTCGTACACCTGGACAACTGCACGTAGAGGCTAGTAAAATCACATTTGGAGAGTTCGCCATTAGTCATACGATTTCCCCTCAGCTCCAAGAGAACCTCCGCAAACGTTTTGGACTGGGACTTATAGTCGGTAAGAACAAAGGCGGGGGCAACTGGCAGTCCCCGCCGGGTGCATTTCGTTGACAAGAACTTGAAGTGGGAATCGGTTGGATCAAGGGTGTGCGAGATTGGGCGGATGAGCACCATCTCCGCTGGGAGGGCGGGGACCGCCAAACTCGTCGTCTCGCTCGACTGTAATAAGATGTCTAGCGGTGGGCCGAAGTGGACGGTGACGTCGTCCGCAAGATGGTATCCTGGGTGTTTCGGATCGGGGATGATGTCTACTGCAGTAAATTCTGCGCCATTGATAACCTTTAATCCGGTATATATATTCTTATTGATAACCATAGGCATCCCCTAGGCATACAAGAAGAGGCCTAGGACCTTGTACTTAGAGTCGTCCCCTTGCTTAATCGCCTCCGCGATCTCATACTGGGACAGGCAGGCTCTTCTCTAGGTATAGGTCGATATAAAGACGGAGATGTGCCTCTCGTTGAAGCGCGCCCTGATGAAGCAACACTGCGGGAGTAGAAGGTGTTGTGTTGTTGAAAGGTCTAAGTTACATATGTCCGAGAGGAGCACAGCTCCTCACATAGTATCCACATCCCTGCCACCAGTAGATCAGACCATCTTAGTCATACAGTCTCAATACGCCCAGTCCACAATGGCCTCCATATTGAGGCTCTATTGGTTGCGGTTAAGAGGTATTATAGCGCGCAAGCTATTACTAAAGGTAATATCAGAGCGGTCGACCGGCTTTGTATTTAATAGGTATAGATCTTACTATATCTAGGTGCTATGTCGCACTCTATCTAGAAGAGCCCCTAGCTCGGGGTTATCTCATGCGCAGACCTGCTCTTCAAGGAGAACTATGGTCTTAAATATTAGCCAGAGATTAAAGCCGCGGTAGTAAGAAATCATAGCTTAGCTCACAGGGGCAGAGATAGGATTCGCTATTTAATCTACTAGGAGGCTTATCTCTTATATAGGTGCGAATTAATAAAAATTACCTATTAAAAGAATAATAAAAAGACTACTAAAGGGCTTATCTAAGTAGTCGCAGAGCGACTAAAGATAATAATTAGCCTTATATAGAGTAATACCTCTAAGTATACTAACTTTATTAATTATAAGGATTAGTTTCTACTTCTATACTTATTTCTTAGCCTCTAAGAAAAGTGGGAGTTACTTATTAAGGGAGTGCCGGGTATCTAGTCTATAGGCAGAATATAAGGTCATGCCACTGATTGCTAGGGTCGGACCAAAGCTTGTGCAGCTAAGGTGAACTAGTTGATTGAATATCTAAGACTAAAGAAGAAAGAGAAAGGAAAAGAACTCGCTGTGGCCTCGCTATGGGTTTTATATAGGGCTCGCAGCGGGGCTATAAAGAAGGGTTTCTTTAGTCTTAGTTTTTCTAGGGGGAAATAACCTTCCTCATGGGTTCGCCTATAATAATATCCCTCCCTTTTAGTTTTATATATATCTTTGCGGCGTATTTATAACTAATTCTTTGCTACTTATATTTTATTTTTTATATATCTTATTAATTTTATTAATATCTATATAATCGCGCTTAGATTAATATAATTAAGTTACTTAAGATATAGCCTAGGTTATATTAAAAAGGTTTATATCCTTATATATTCTCTATAAGCTTATATTATATTCTTAGCGCCTTAGTCCTTATATATTCTTAGCCTTTTTATATTTCTTTATTTAATAATAATAATAAAAATAATAATAAAAAGAAAATATACTTAAAATAGTATAATAATAATAAATTACTATAGCTTATGCACTAGGGCATAAAAAGCCCTTTTATACTTTCTTAAGCTTTTTTTTTTTCTTTAACCCTTTTATTTTATAAGTAGCCCTAGCTATAAATTAATATTTTACTTACCTCTTCCCTAAGACTCTTTTACTAACCCGCTGCTAGCTTATTAATAGATCTTATATACTGCTTTCTTTTTTATTTTATTTTTCTCCCTATATATTATATATATTATATAAGTATACTTATATGCGCCGCTTTATCTTAGCTAACCTATATAGGCCTTAATACTAATTATATCTTAAGCGCATAGTTGCCTATTACCTTTTTAGTAATACTAGCTAATATCTTACTAAGGCTATAAAGTCTTATATTATTTATTATAGTAATAAGTATAATAATAAATTATATAAGTTTATAAATTATTTAATATATATAATAAGTAAGTATTATAATTATATAAGTATTATAAAAATCCTAACCTTTAAGCTAGAAATTATAATAAAATATTATAAATTAATTAATTAATTAAAATTACTTATTATATTCTTTTCTAGATATCTTAATTATTACTTAATAAGTCTTTATATTATAATTAAGCTTATTATAAATATTATAATACTAAATACTTAGTTATATTAACCTCTCTTAATTACTACTTTATAATAATTTAATTATTACTTATATATTAATATTTATTTAATTAATTACTTACCTTTTTTTTTAATATTATAACCCTTCTTTTCTATAATCTAGTCCTTTTTACCCTCTAGTACTAACTAAGTATCTTATTTATTTCTTAAAGGTCTTTATTCTTAGTAGCTAGTAAGATAACCTAATATATAATTATTTTTATTCTTTTCTTAAGAGACCTTAGGGCTTTAAGGATTAACTCTAGGGAGCTACTTTAATGCCTCTTAATTTATTTTTCTAGGTATTTAAACTAAGATGAGGCCTTAAATATAATCTTTAGGGTCTTTAATGCCTAAGAGGTTAATTAATTAAAAGCCTCCTTAATTAATATTAATATTTATAGCTATATATTAAGCTTTAAGATTATACTTTCTAAGTTAAGAGGAATAAGGCTAATTTTTTTAAAAGCCCCCTTAATATTTTTTTTTATTATAATAGCCTTATATATTATATAAAAGGCTAAAAAGAATTTAGTTTTTAAAATATAAGTAATAAAATATTTAAT
Source organism: Fusarium solani-melongenae (assembly GCA_023101225.1). Lineage (NCBI taxonomy): Eukaryota > Fungi > Ascomycota > Sordariomycetes > Hypocreales > Nectriaceae > Fusarium > Fusarium solani-melongenae. Next base: position 4,491,278 of record CP090031.1, read on the forward strand.
TAGATATTTTATTTCTTAATTATAGGCCTTTTTTAATAGCTTAAAGTACTTAATATTAAGAGGCTAAAATAAATAAAATAAATAAAATAATATATAAAGCTAAATAATTTTCTTTTTTTTATAATATTTTTTAAATTTAATAAAATAATAATTTTTATAGCTATTAAGAATTAAAAATAATAATAATTATTTAATTATTTAGTTATATATTAATTAAAGTATTTTAATTACTTTAAATTAATCTTATTATTAATCTAGCTATTTTAAGTTATTATAATAGCTTAATTACCTAAGAGGTTATTATCTTAGTATTAATTAATAAGGTAATATTAGCTTATATTAATAATAAATAACTAGATTACTTAGCCTTTTATATTAATTACTTAGATTATTATAATTTATTCTTAGTTTCTAGGCTATATTAATTTTAGCTTTAAATACCTTTTTAAGCCTATAATAACTATTTTATTTATAATTATATCTATAAGGAAGCTAGTCTTATTAAAGTTATAAAAATTATTTAATTAAATATTATACTTTATAATTATACTTCTTATAAGCTAAAACTAGTTATAAATAATTATTAGGTCTTTATATTTAGCTTTTTAATAATTATATTTCTAAAAAAATATATCTTAAGCTCTAGGTATTACTTAATAAAGTTATAAGCTTAATATATATTAATAAGTGGCGCATTATAGTTGGTAAGTAATTAATTAGCTATTTCCTTTATATTATAAAGCTAGGAGGGAAATCCTTATGAATCTAGGTTAAAAATAAAATAAATAAGGATTTATTTCTTTAAATTAGATAGCTAATATGATTTCTAAATAGTATTATATTAAGATTAAATACTATGTTATTTATGATATAAGGTATAATAATAAACCTTATAGATAGTTGTAGCTTGTTAAATACTTAACTTAGGGTTATTTTGCATAGCCTAAAGGGCAAGAAGTATTCTAGACTTAATAAAAGCCTATAATATACTAGGTGGTTAAGAAATAATTAATTAAATAAAAAAGATATAAGTTAAGAGATTTTTATAATACTTATATAACTATAATACTTGCTTATATATATATTATTTTTTTTAATATATTTTTATTATTAATTTTTTATAAACTTATAGCTCTCTTATAAATATTAATTTATTTTTATTATTTTTTTTTTAAAGCTAAGATTAAGCTAATAATATTATTTACCTAGCTAATACTATAAGTTCTTATTAACTTTATTATAATAGCTTTATTAACTCTTTACTAAGCAGTGGTTATAGCGCTTAATAAAGGCTGCTATGCCTTATGTTAATTTTATTATAGTATTCCTATTAATTATGCCTATTTTACTACCTAGGCTATTACTACTAATAATATATATATATACTAAGTGGCCTAGTTAACTAAGTGGCCTAAAAAATCCTTTAACCTATATTATCTCTATTTAATTAATTAATTCTTAACTGCCTAGTATATTATAGATTAATTATAAGGCTAGGATACTTTTTACTTTTTAGGCCTTTTAAAATAACTTAAAATTAAGTCTTTAATATATTATAGAGATATATAAAGTTAATTATAAAACCCTATGCTATTATTAATAAGGCATTTAGTCTTAATATAATATCTTTAATTAATTATATTAATTATTAAATCTAGAGAAATAAATCCTTAAGTATTTTATTCTTAACTTAGATTTATAAAGATTTCCCTCTTAGCTTTATAATATTAAAGAAATAACTAATTAATTACTTATTAATTATAATGCGTTATTAATTAATATATATTAAGCTTATAACTTTATTAAGTAATACTAAGAGCTTAAGATATATATTTTTTAGAAATATAACTATTAAAAAGCTAAGTATAAAGATCTAGTTATTATCTATAATTAGTTTATACTTATAGTAAATATAATTATAAAATATAATATTTAATTAAATAATTTATATAACTTTAATAAGATTAGTTTTCTTATAGGTATAATTATAAATAAAATAGTTATTATAAGTTTAAAAAGGTATTTAAAGCTAAAATTAATATAACTTAAAAACTAGAAATAAATTATAATTATCTAAGTAATTAATATAAAAGGCTAGGTAATCTAGTTATTTATTATTAGCGCGGGCTAATATTACCTTATTAATTAATATTAAAAAAGTAATTTCTTAAGTAATTAAGTTATTATAATAACTTAAAATAATTAGATTAATAATAAGATTAATCTTAAGTAGCTTAAGTACTTTAACTAATATATAACTAAATAATTAAATAATTACTATTATTTTTTAATCCTTAATAGTTATAAAAATTATTACTTTATTAAATTTAAGAGATATTATAAAGAAAAAAAGATTAATATATATAATAAGCTTATATTCTAGATAATATATATATATAGTAAGTTAGATAGTTAAGTAAGTTAAATAAAAATCCCTCAACTTATATCTTCTTTATTTAATTAATTAATTTCTTAACTCTTTATAATGCCTTAATTAAATACTAAAGCTAGAATTCTTCTAGCACTTTAAGCCTATTAAAATTAGCTAAATCTTAGTCTCTAATGCGCTATAAAGATCTATAAAGTTAGCCATAGTATACTCTATGACTAATATATTAGTACCTAAGCCTAAATAGATTTTATCTTAAAATTATATTAGTTATCTAAACTAGAAGAAGAGATCCTTTATTACTTTATTCTTAACCTAGATTTATGAGGATTTTCTTCTTAGCTTTATAGTATTAAAGAAATAGCTAATTAATTACTTATTAACCGCGATGCATTACTTATTGGCATATATTAGGCTTATAACTTTATTAGGTAATACTAAGAGCTTAAGATATATTTTTTTTTAGAAATATAATTACTAGAGAGCTAAATATAAAGATCTAATTATTATCTATGATTAGTTTTAGCTTATAGTAAATATAATCATAAAGTATAATATCTAATTAGATAATTTATATAACTTTAATAAGACTAGCTTCCTTATAGGTATAATTATAAGCGAAATAGTTATTATAGGCTTAGAAAGGCATTTAAAGCTAAAATTAATATAGCTTAGAAACTAGGAATAAATTATAATTATTTAAGTAATTAATATAAAAGGCTAGGTGATTTAGCTATTTATTATTAGCGCGGGCTAATATTACCTCGCTAATTAGTATTAAGAGAGTAACCTCTTAGGCGATTAGGCTATTATAATAACTTAAAATAGCTAGACTAATAATAAGACTAGTCTTAAGTAGCTTAAGTACTTTAACTAGTATATAGCTAAGTAAATAAATAATTACTATTATCTTTTAATCCTTAATAGCTATAAAAGTTATTACTTTATTAAATTTAAGAGATATTATAAAAAGAAGAAAATTATTTAGCTTTATATACTACCTTATTCCTCTTATTTACTTTAGCCCCTTAATATTAGGTACTTTAAGCCATTAAAAAAGGCCTATAATTAAGAAATAAAGCATCTAATTAGATACTTTATTACCTATATTTTAAAGACTAAGTTCTTTTTAGCCTTCTACGCAATATATAAGGCCACTATAATAAAAAGAAATATTAAAAGGGCTTTTAAAGAAGCTAGTTTTATTCTCTTTAACCTAGAAAGTATAATCTCAAAGCTTAATATATAGCTATAGATACTAATGCTAATTAAGGAGGCATCTAATTAATTAATCTCTTAGGCTTTAAGAACCCTAAGGACTATACTTAAGGCCTAATCTCAGTCTAAATACCTTAAGAGATAAATTAAGAGGTATTAAAGTAGCTCTTTAGAGTTAATTCTTAAAGTATTAAAGTTTCTTATAAAGGGAATAAAGGCTATTATATATAAGATTGCCTTATTAATGGCTAAGGTTAAAGACCTTTAAGAGGCGAATAAGATATTAAGTTAGCGCTAAAGGGCCAAAAGTACTTATTTATAAAAAAGATAGGTAATAATAATAAAAGAAGAAAAGTAAGTAATTAATTAAATAAATATTAATATATAAGTAATAACTAAATTATTAAGAAGTAATAATCTAAGAAGGTTAATATAACTAGGTATTTAATATTAAAATATATATAATAAGCCTAACTATAATATAAAAATCTATTAAGTAGTAATTAAAATATATAAGAAAGAATATAATAAATAGTTTTAAATAATTTATATTATTTTTATTATACTTTTTAACTTAGAGGTTAAGACTTTTATAATACTTATATAACTATAATACTCGCTTATTATATACGTTATATAATATATACTTATTATATATATATATATAAATACTTATTATATCTTAAATAAATACTTAGCTTTTTTAATTATTAAAATTACTATAATAAAAATACTATAATTTATTTAATTAATTTAAATTATTTATTATATTTTTTCCTAAATATCTTAATTATTACTTAATAAATCCTTATATTATAATTAGGCTTATTATAAATATTATAATATTAAACCCTTAGTTATATTAACCTTCCTTAACCACTACTCCTTGATAATTTAGCTACTACCTATATATTAATATCTATTTAATTAATTACTTATCTTTCTTCTTTTATTATTATTACCTCTCTTTTTTATAATTAGGTCCTTTTTGCCCTCTAGTGCCGGCTTAGTATCTCATTTGCTTCTCGAAGGTCTTTAACCTTAGCCCTTAGTAAGGTATTCTTATATATTATTACCTTTATTTCCTTTAAAAGCGACTTAAGTGCCTTAAGAATTGATGCTAGGGAGCTACTGTGATGCCGTATCACCTGTCTTTCGAGGTATTTAGACTGAGATCCGGCCTTAAGCATGGTCTTTGGAGTCTTTGAAACCTAAGGGGTTAAGGGCTAAGCTTTCTCCCTAGCTAGCGTTAGAGTCTATAGCTATATATCTAGCTTTAAGATTATACTTTCTAGGTTAAAAGGAATAAACTTAGTTTCTTTAAAGGCTAACTTAATATTTTTTTCTATTATAATAGCCTAAAATATAATATAAAAGGCTAGAA